>ML662454.1:5273196-5354802 GCA_007570785.1 Antilocapra americana
ATGATAGACCATTCCTCATGAGATTTTAACAGGAACTGCATTAAATCTGTGTATGAATTTGGGAAAAAACTGACATCTTTACTATGTTGAGTCTTCTAATCCATGAACACAGTCTGTCTGTTTACTTAAAATAGAATTTGGCAATATATAAAAAGAATGATATATTGTGATCAAGTGGGGTTTATTTCAGTGATGTAAAGCTGGTTGTTTTGAAAAACGAGAATCATTTTCTTTTCAAATGAGTCAGTTCTTTGCATCAGGTGGCCCAAGAATTGGAGCTTCAGCTTTAGCATCAGTCCTTCCAATGACTATTCTGGACTGATCTTTAGAATTGACTGGTTTGATCTCCCTGCATCCAAGGGACTCTCAAGAGTCTTCTCCACACCACAGTTCAAAAGCATCAATTCTTCAGAGCTCAGCCTTCTTTATGGTCCAACTCTCATATCCACACCTGACTACTGGAAAAACCATACCTTTGACTATATGGACCTTTGCTGGCAAAGTAATGTCTCTGCTTTTTAAGATATTAGATTGGTCATAACTTTTCTTCCAAGGAGCAACAATCTTTTAATTTCATGGCTGTAGTCACCATCTGCAGTGATTTTGGAGCCCACCCCAAAAATAAAATCTGTCACTGTTTCTGTTTTTCCCCCACCTATTTGCCATGCAGTGATGGGACTAGATGCCATGATATTAACTTTTTGAATGTTGAATTTTAAGCCAGCTTTTCACTCTCCTCTTTCATTTTCATCAAGAGGCTCATTTAGTTCCTCTTTGCTTTCTCTATAAGGGTGGTGTCATCTGCATATCTGAGGTTATTTATATTTCTCCCTGCAATCTTGATTCCAGCTTGTGCTTCATCCAGCCTGGCATTTCACTTGATTTACTCTGCACAGAAGTTAAATATGCAGAGTGACAATATACAGCCTTGATGTACTCCTTTCCCAATTTTTTGAACCTGTCTATTTTTCCATCTCCGATTCTGTTACTTCTTGACCTGCATACAGGTTTCTCAGGAGGCAAGTAAGGTGGTCTGGTATTCCCATCTCTTTCAGAATTTTCCAGTTTGTTGTAATCTACATAGTCAAAGGCTTTAGCGTAGTCGATAAAGCAGAAGTAGATGTTTTTCTGGAATTCTCTTGCTTTTTCTATGATTCAATGGGTGTTGGCAATTTGATCTCTGGTTCCTCTGCCTTTTCTAAATCCAGCTTGAATATTTGGAAGTTCTCAGTTCATATATTGTTGAAGACTAGCTTGGAGAATTTTGAGCATTACTCTGCTAGCATATGAAATGAGTGCAATCGTGCAGCAGTTTGAACATTCTTTGGCACTGCTTTTCTTGGGATTGGAATGAAAACTGACGTTTTGCACTCCTGTGACCCCTGTTGAGTTTTCCAAATTTGCTGGCTTATTGAATGCAGCACGTTCACAGCATCATCTTTTACAATTTGAAATTGCTCAGCTGGAATTCTATCCCCTCCACTAGCTTTATTCATAGTGATGTTCCCTAAGGCCCACTTGACTTCCCAGTCAAGGATGTCTGGCCCTAGGTGAGTGATCACACCATCATGGTTATCTGTGTCATTAAGATATTTTTGTGTAGTTCTGTGTGTTCTTGCCACCTCTTCTTAATATCTTTTGCTTCTGTTAGTTCCATAACATTTCTGTCCTTTATTGTGCTCATCTTGGCATGAAACATTCCCTTGGTCTCTCTAATCTTCTTGAAAAGATCATTAGTCTTTCCCTTTTTATTGTTTTCCTCTATTTCTTTGCATCGCTCACTTCAGAAGGCTTTCTGAGTGAACACAGGACAGCTTTGTAGAGTACTGTAACAATATGTCAGCCATCATTTTACACTGAGCTCAGATTTTTTTTTTAATTTTAATTTTAAAAATTTCTTCTTAATATTCTTGTTTGCCTTTGGCTATATAAGCTTCTATTTATTTATATTCTTTGATTCAGATTTAAAAGGTAAACATTATATTTAGAAATATTATTTTCTGAAAATAGTTGATAAACATTCTTAATACATAAACGTAGTAATGGCATGTATTTATTAATGACTTTTTAAAATATTTTGTTTTTGCCTTTTCCTTTCCCTCATTTCCATAAGTTATTAATATAATTTTATAGCATACAATTCTATGCTTTTAAAACAATATATAGCTGGAATTAAAAATAGAACTCCCATTTATTTTCTTTTTGTTAATCTTTGCTTTTTATCCCTTTTTGCCTTCTATTTTTTATTTTTCAAAATGCACAGTACTTTTGGCTAGAATATGCTAATTGCTCATATTAGGAGAGTGTACTAATATAATGAACCATAGAAATAGGGAGAGCAAGAGAATGCACAAGCATGTATCACTGCATTGCCAAACTCCATTAATAAACTCAAAACTTCTTTAAAAGGCTTTAAAATGGGAATGTAAGTGTTAAGAAAAAATTTAGAGAGGAATTTGCCATTATTTGTCAAATAAAAATGTACATATCCATTTTTTCTCTGTTAACCTCTATATTTTTCTCATATTGAATCATTCACATATGCCAACAGTAATATATTCAAAGGTGCTCACTACAGCCCCATTTGTAATATTGAAAAAATTTTAAGTTCTAAATATCCACTTAGAGGGATATGATTAAGTAAATTGTCTTAGAGTGCTGTGGATTATGATTATGATTATGATTATGAAGCTACCATGGACTAGTATACAGAAATTTTAAAAAAATGTGTATTAGTTTGGACAAAATTAGAAGATTAGAATAATAAATTGTCAGGAAAAACAAACCCTACAAATTTTATTTGTGTATATGTAAGTATTAAAAAACACAGTCTTAAAAGATCCATGTAGAGTTGTTTTTTAAATTTTATTGGAGTGTAGTTGATTTACAGTGTTGTGTTAGTTTCAGGTGTATAGCAAAGTGATTCAGTTACACATTTACATGCATTCATATTTTTTCAGCTTCTTTACCCATGTAGGTCATTACAGAATATTGTGTAGAGTTCTCTGTGCTATGCAGTATACGCTTGTTGATTATCTGTTTTTTTATACAGTAGTGTGTGCATGTTAATCTCAAGGTCCTGATTTATCTCCCCATCCACATTTTTCCTTTGGTAACCATAGATTTGTTCTAGAAATCTATGACTCCATTTCTGTCCTGTGAATAAGTTCATTTGTATCATTATTTAAAATTAGATTCCATGTTTGAGTGATCTCATATATTTTCCTTTCTCTGCCTGATTTGCTTCACTTAGTATGGTAATCTTTAAGTTCAATCATTTTGGGGCAAATGGAATTATTTCTTTCTTTTATGGTTCAGTAACATCGGTGGCTCTGCTGGTAAAGAATCCAGTGGCAATGCGGGAAACCTGGGTTCGATCCCTCAGTTGGGAAGCTCCCCTGGAAAAGGGAAAGGCTACCCAGTCCAGTGTTGTGGCCTGGAGAACTCCATGCACAGAGGAGCCTGGCAGTCTACAGCCCACAGGGCCGCAAAGAGTCAGACACAACTAAGTGACTTTCACTTTCAACATTCCACTGTATATATATACAAACTTGAATTCTTAACAGGGAAATTTTATGGAAAGGAACAAAGATGGAGCCGGTATTAAAGGAAAAGTTTAATTTTTGATTTTATGTCTTTTGTTATTGTTTAAAGTTTTCACACATAAAAACACATTTTTATGCACTGTTTCAGAAGTAAGGAAGAAGGCAGAAATGAAAAAAAGGAAGGTAATGGGGGAGAAATAATCCACTCTTAAAATTATAACGCGGGTCTCTCTAAAATCAAACGTCATGAAATTGATTACAGTCGTCGACCAATATTATGATTACATTACCATTTTTAATTTTGGAAAGTCTCATAAGTACATTCACACAGAAAATGTTAAGGGGGAAATAGGTGTGTACGTGTGTGTGAGAGAGAGAGAGAGAGATCAATCTGAGTTTAGTTTTCAAGGAGCAGTTAGCGGTAATAATGTGGATAACAGCAACAATAACAAGAAAGACCACAGATGATGGATAGCTAAGATTTTTAGAGGGCTTCCTATATGTCCTGTGTGTCAGTATAATCCTAAGGGTTTTCCATGAATTAACTTGTTTAACGTCCGTGACATACATATGAAGAATGTGCCATTTCACAGATGAAGCTTCCAAGGCACACAAGGGTAAATACTGCCCAAAAGCAAATGGTAGGTAGTAATTGACCTATGATTAAATCCAGGTAGTCTGCTTCCAAGATACTGCACTTTCTGAAAATTTCCATAAACTGCCAGGGAGTTATTAGTTTAATAACAATTACCTTTGAAGAGAAAAACATACTTAAACATCCTTTACTAATACCAATGAAATGCAAAAGACAGGGGTAGAACTTGAGTGGGCAATATGTAGTCATAAATACATCTATAAAATCGTATTGGAGAGAATTTAAAAGAAGATTTGATTAAATGGTTGGATACACTACGTTCCTGAATAGGAAAAGAGAAAATAATGGAAAATTGTCTTATTAACCTTGATTTTTAGATTTAATTTAATTCAAGTCAAAATCTAAACCATCCTTATCTTTGAAACTTGATTAAATGAGTTTATATTTATTTGGAAATGTAAGTAGGTGAAAGGTCCAATATTTAATAAAAGAACATTAGTAACAGTAGTCTAGTAAAAGATACTGTTCCAAATGTAGAAACATAAAACAGTAAAATTGAATGGAAAGTATATTATTGAAAAAGTAATGAGTGTATTAAGCTTGCTTTGGGTAGGTAGTTACTATAACCACTTGTGATCAGGTTCAGAGATAAAGAGGGATTGATTACTTCACATAATTGAGAAAAACAAATACGTGGGCTCAGGAACAGTTTGGTCAGGGATTTAATCTTTATTTCTTTGTGCTTTTCTTGACTTGGCATTCTTCCTAGTGCCAGACAGGTTTTCCATATGGTTGCAAGGTGGCTACCCTCAGCAATTAGGGCTTCCTTATTCCCACTAAGGAAATAGACCCGGTAGGTTTCTGCATCAAGTAAATTGTCCTGTTTTACCTCTTACTGTCCTGTTTTGAACCTACATTATGGTCAGGAGACTGCCACACACTGCATTAGTTTGCAACAGATTAGGGATAAAATCAATCCCATTTCTTATCTGGCTGTTATGCAAGAGGATAGGGTGGTTTCTCAAAGAAAAATACATATCAGTGTGATCAGAATAGTAAGATGGGAAGTATTTGGATAGACAAGGTGGAAGAAGCAAGTTTATATGTATTCCTGTATTTGTTATTTTACTTTATAACCATAAATAATTGAGGAGGAATAAAACATTTTATATACTTACATCTTTATTTATTTTTAATATTTATTATAAATTTAAAATATATAAATATGTATATATAAGCATATAACACATATATACATTTTCCTTTATTTAAAGTGAGATATTGAAAGACAAGTATAATATCACTTCTGTGCTCACATATTATTTTATTAATATTTAACAAGTAAAATAGTAATACGTTTTATTTTATTGTAATCAGTATCTTTTGCTGAGGACTTGTCAAGTTCCAACTCTGGTACTATAGTAGACACAGAAACGCAGGTCAAGTGAACTGAGAGGACGGTATTAAAATAGCAAAAGCCACATATTGATACATAAGGTAATAACAGTGGGCTATTTATCAAGCTTTTGATAGCAAAAACCAAACCATTTCATATTGGCTTAAGCAATGAAGTTAGTTACTATTTCATGTAACTAAAAACATCCAAAAACATCATAATTCTCATTTCACAGATAGGAAAATATTAGAGACTTTAAATAACCGCAGTCCCTTAAGTTGTACACTCAAGGAGACTTTAAGCCAAAGTTATGTGGCTTGTTCAATCCCTGGGTTGGGAAGATCCCCTGGAGAAGGGAAAGTCTGCCCACTTCAGCATTCTGGCCTGGAGAATTCCATCAAATGTGTAGTTCATGGGGTCTCAAAGAGTTGGGCACGACTGAGCAATTTGCGCTTTCACTTTCCCAGGTAGCACTAGTGGTAAAGAACCTGTCTGCCAGTATAGGAGATATAAGAGATGTGGGTTCGATCCCCAGGTGGGGAATATCCCCTGGAGGAGGGCATGGCAACCCATTCCAGTATTCTTACCTGGAGAATCCCATGGACAGAGCAGCCTGGCAGGCTACAGACCATGAGGTCACAAAGAATTAGACATCACTGAGCAACTAACACATACATGTCTCCTTAGCTATTGCTTTTAAAGGTTATATGTAATTCCATTGTTGTTTTTCATTTGAAAGAATTCACTCAAATTTCTATATATACATCATTTGAGAAGGAAATAGGACACAAATTAAATTCATGAAAGAGGGGTCAGCAATAAGATGAAAACCATAAACATAACTGTCTGACAATGAGATTCTATTTGGGAAGGAACCTATCTCTGTTTAGAGAAATAATCCAAAATACTATTCAGAAAGAGTCAGATTCAATATTGCAACATGGCAAGACATTAAAAGGGGAAACTTTGTTGAAGAATGAGAGAGCAGTTTGTTTGGACCTCCTGAGATTAAACAGGAGACATGGATTAGAAGAAAAGAGTGCTTAGGGTAAAAAAAAAATAATAATAATGGGAGGCTGAGAGATTAAGGAAAGAACTGAGAACACACAGGTAGTTTGGGGGAAAACTATATGGCAGCAAGGTGGGGGGAGGGTAGACCTGCATGATGGGTGGGTACTGGAAACTTTGAAAGTTGTTTGTGCTACTGTGATGTGAACACTTCTGTTTCCTCCCACTGGTTGAGATTTTCAGCAATATTGTCTGTATTCAGAAATGGTTTAGATGCTTCCATACATTTATAACGGAGAAGGCAATGGCAGCCCACTCCAGTACTCTTGCCTGGAAAATCCCATGGGCGGAGAAGCCTGGTGGGCTGCCGTCTATGGGGTCGCACAGAGTCGGACAGGACCGAAGCAACTCAGCAGCAGCAGCAGCAGCATACATTTATAAAATGAAAGAGAGGAGTGAGTCTTACACCAAAATTTTCAGAGAATAGCAAGTCTAAAAACGGAGACTGAAGGCCAACATTCTCAAGGAAGCGGCAGGGGAATTTTCTAAAAATGCATAGGAAAAATTTTCAGGAGTGAGTGCATTCAGACATCCAGGGACCTCTGGATTAGGGGCTCCTAACAATTCTACCTGCACTGTGTAGATCAGGGAGCTTCTTGCTATTCTACTGATTTATGCACATTTGCAAATGAAGACCAAAGGAAAGCAACACCAAGGCTTTTCCTATAAACATTCTTCATTTCTGCTTGCTATTCGTTCAAAAAATATCCAGAGTTCTGAACATCCTATTAAATTTTGGGAATGCCAGACACAAGCGTAGTACGTGGATACTACGAGGATAGGGGTTGCCATTTTACTACGTAGTACGTGGATACCCCACGAGGATAGGGGTTGCCATTTTACTACGGAATTTAGTGATAATCTAAGCAACTAATTCCTTAATTGTTATTATTTTAATTATCGTTGCAGTTAGTGATATAAATAAGAAATGCAGGAGCTAAGAGACCATTAAATTCACACAGAGAGCCTGCACTGTCCTGGGGAGAGCTTCTTGAGGAAACACAAGTTTGACTGAGTCTTGATTACAGAGAAGGAGGTAAGACAAGACTGGAGATGAGCGGGAGCAGGACACGTGACAGGATGAGGAGCAAGTTTCAGTCACTGCAGAGACCAGACTGCATACATCCTTGCAGGCTCTAGTCTGCCTGTGATTTTAGTCTTCATTAACTTGGAAGACATTAAAAATTTTAGGTCCATCAGAGGTGGGAGAAGAAGGGAATCCAGTAGTGTATGTAACAGGAACCTAGATTTGTTTTCAAAAGAATCATTTAGGTTGATTACCTAGTCAGTCTTCAGTTCTTTACCCTGAACCAGAAAAGAACTCCTAAATGGTATCCATAGGCAGCCGGCAGCAAATTTTATTTTTGATATATTTGACCATTTTATATTTGAATCTAAAGGGAAAGGAGGCAAAATGAATATGCATACTTGGTTTGACTGTGCTTTGCAAGACTCTAAGATAGAAAACTAGCTTCATCCCTGGAGGAAGAGTGGAGAGCTCTCAGGAAGGGACCCACAGCCGAGGTCCATGTGAAATCACATTATCTGTCTCAGATGAAAAACCTTGAGGCTCTTCTCACACTGAAGGACTTCCACTGATGGAGCAGGCGTGTCAGTGGCCATCATCCTCACCCATCACCATCCTGCCCATCCCCCTCCCCTCAAAAACCCCCTGGTGCTGACTTAACACACTTGCTCTAAAGCAAAATTCTTCTCACTGATGATCGTAACTGAGTTGGGGAAGTTACACAAGGCAAATGGGAGGCTTAATGATTCAAGAAAGTCTTGGTGTGGGCTGGAGTCTATCTTAGTCAGTTTAGGTTGCTATAGCAGAATACCATAGACTGGGTGACTTAAACAACATTCATTCCTTATAGTTCCAGAAGCTAGGAGGTCCAAAACTGAGGGTCCAGCAGGCTTATTTTCTGATGAGGGCTTTCTTTCTTATGTTTGGAGGGCTATCTTCTGCCTGCATGACAATCTCTCTCATCTCATCTTATCTTATAAGAGCAGTAATCTCATTCAAGGCTCCATCGTGTGTGCATGCTAAGTCACTTCAGTCGTGTCTGACTCTTTGCCACACTATGGACTGTAGTCCGCCAGGCTCCTGTGTCCTTGGGATTCTCCAGCCAAGGATACTGGAGTGGGTTGCTGTGCCGTCCTCCAGAGGATCTTCCTGACCCTGTAATCAAGATCTAAATTACCTCCCAAAGACCTACCTTTGCTCCGAATGCCATCACATTCAGGATTTAAGCTTCATCATACGCATTTGGATGGAGGAGACGCAAATATTTCTTCTGTCACACATTAGATCTGGGGAAGCATTATTACAGCTTACCTGGATAAATACTTTCTTTTTTACCTGCCCTTTCTTTAGTGAAGTTTTTTTTTTCTTCTTCTTCTTCTTCCCAGTCACCACTTTAGAGGAAGGATCGTATATTCCTCAAACAGTTAACATCTTTATAATAAATGTGGGTTGAAGGGCTCTGGAGAGTTGAAGATGATCTGAGCATCTGTCCTCATTCGAAGCCAGGCCGCCTGCAGAGGGGCGCAGATCTCTCACACCTGCGCTACGCCTTACGCTGCGCCCACCTGCCCCGTAAACGCACGGGAGAGGTACAGCGCCTCTGGTGACTGCAAGGTTTTCTGACATCCATTTAGGTTTTTGGCACTTAAAAACAACTTGGTAAAAAAGACGTATGTAGGCTACTCCGGGCTGCTCCTCTCGGCCGCCGCCCCTGACCTCGGGGCGTCTGGTAGCTCCTCCGGGCGCGCTTCTGCGTGACCTCGGCGTGACCTCGGCGTGACCTCGGCGTGACCTCGGCGTGACCTCGGAGCGTGGGGTCACGCAGAAGCGAGGCCGAGAGGAGCGACCAGGTGCTGCAGGTCGGGGCGGCCGAGGGGAGCTGCCCCAGGAGCGAGGTCGCGCGGCCGAGAGGATCAACCCCGCGTCCAGGGAGCGTGGCTGCTCGGGCGCGGGAGGCTGGGGAGGAGCTCCTCCACGTCCGAGTTCAGGAGGCGCGGGCGTGAGGAGATGCCCCTCGTCCAAGGTAAGAAAAACCCAAGGAAGACGGTAGGTGTTGCGAGAGGGCATCAGAGGGCAGAGGCACTGAAACCACAGTCACAGACAAGTAGCCAGTGTGATCACACGGACCACGGCCCTGTGTAACTCGGTGAAGCTAAGCCATGCCGTGTGGGGCCACCCACGATGGCAGGGTCGTGGTGGAGAGGGCTGACAGAACGTGGTCCACTGGAGAGGGGAATGGCAAACCACTTCAGTATGCTTGTCTTGAGAACCCCGTGAACAGAATGAAAAGGCCCAATGATAGGATATTGAAAGAGGAGCTCCCCAGTTCGGTAGGTGCCCGATATGCTACTGGAGATCACTGGAGAAATAACTCCAGAAAGAATGAAGGGATGGAGCCAAAGCAAAGACGATGCCCAGTTGTTGATGTGACTGGTGATGGAAGCAAGATCCGATGCTGTAAAGAGCAATATTGCATAGGAACCTGGAATGTGAGGTCCATGAATCAGGGCAAATTGGAAGTGGTCAAACAAGAGATGGCAAGAGTGAACATCAATAGTCTAGGAATCCGCAAACTAAGATGAACTGGAATGGGTGAATTTAACTCAGATGAGCATTAAATCTACTACTGTGGGCAGGAATCCCTTAGAAGAAATGGAGTAGCCATCATGGTCAACCAAAGAGTCTGAAATGCAGTACTTTGATGCAGTCTCAAAAATGACAGAATGATCTCTGTTCATTTCCAAGGCAAACCATTCAATGTTATGGTAATCCAAGCCTATGTCCCAACCAGTAGTGCTGGGAAGTGGGATCTTCCCCACTCAGTGATCAAACACCTGTCTCCGGTTTGGCAGGTGGATTCTTAACCACTAGACCACCAGGAAACCCTAAAAAGAACTTTATATATTTGGTTGCTTTCCATTTCCCTCCATTCTCTTTCCTTCCTTTTCTTCCTCTCCTTCTCTAGCTCGTTTTCTTTCTAATTATCCCTGAATTCTATGTTTTCCCTCGAATATCTAGTAATAACAATTTAAGCCACAGTGTGGAGTACTTCAGAAAGACTGTTCCTTTCCCAGAATATTTAAAAATATCTCTAGGGTGGCATAGGAGGGGGCAGAAGTGTTAGGACCTTTTGCAGAAATTGAAATTGATAGTAGATGGTAGAGAGAAAGAGAGGCAGAAGTTCAGAGGGTGCAGGAGAGAATGGTTCATTCTATCCTAGACCAGTGCTTCCTTACACTTGAACAACAGACCACAAACAACAGCTAGCAAGAGGGAGGGATGCTTGATAAAAGTGCAACTTTTCAGTTACTCCCCAAACACACTAAATTAAAAATGTTGTTGAAAGTTTTACCAAGAATTTCTTTTTTCATAAGCTCCATGGGTGATACCCAAGTACACATGTGCTTGAGGACCAGTAGCCTATAGTACTTCTCCAAATAAACTGATTACAATAATTACCCATACTACATATTAAATATACACAGCTTCCTTAGCTCAATATTGAGATTCAGTAAGAAAATAATATCTTGAAATCTGAGTATTTCTCAAGTCTCCATGAGCACCTGAATGATTTTTAAAATACCGGATATTCGTGAAACAATACTAGAGTTTGTGATGGTGGTAGGAAGGGAGAATAAAGAAAGAAAGCAATAAAGAAGGCAGAGTGCTGAAGAACTGATGCTTTCAAACTGTGGTGCTAGAGGAGACTCTTCAGAGTCCCTTGGAAAGCAAGGAGATCAAGCCAGTCAATCCTAAGGGACATCAACCCTGAATATTCTTTGGAAGGACTGAAGCTGAATCTCCAGTAATTTGGCCACTTAATGCAAAGAGCTGATTCATTGGAAAAAAAACCAGTCCTAAAGGGCTGGGAAAGATTGAAGGCAGGATAAGAGGGTGACAGAGGACAAGATGGTTGGATGACATCACTGATTCCATGGACATGAACTTGGGCAAACTGCGGGAGATGATAAGGGACAGGGAAACCTAGCATGCTGAAGCCCATGGGGTCATGAAGAGTAGAACACGACTTGGCAACTGAACAACAATGACAACAACCAGAGGGGAGAAATGTGGGGAGGAGGCTGGGTAGCATGCCTCTTATCCTGAAAGCATTTGGGAGTGAACTGTGGTTTGTCAGCAGGTTTGTGATCAGGGCTGTTTATAGGGATCTAACTGAGTGTAAACTCTTCTGGAAGAGGTTTAACCTATTGGGTTAACCTCACAATGAATGACAGATGTGGAAAATCACATTTTCCTATTGAAAGTTTTTGTGGTTTTCAGTAATCTGTTACATTTGTGTAGTATGTCCAAAATCATTTTCAACATACCCTGTCCCTGGATCCTGAGAGCAGTGCCACAAGTTTAACAAAGTAACCTTGAAAGCTGCAACTCAGGAAGGTGAAATGAATATTCTAAAGACACCAACTGATAAGTGTCACAGAAAGGTCTTACAATTTGATTCTTCTCTCCTTGGGTCTATACTTAAATTCCTAAAATTTTAGCTTTAGTAGAAGATAGAATGTGTCAACGTCTAACACCAGAAAAGTGCATAAGTTCAAGATGAGATGAAGAGACTTAAATCGTACTACAACTTTGTCTCCATGTTGTCCTTTGGACAGATGACTCCTTTTCACCCTTAGTTTCCTGATTAAGTACACTTTCTCACCCACCTACTTGAATTTTTACTATTCCTTCTGTGAAGTCCCTTCATGGAACTCAAATCAGTGTTCATTTGTGTTTTTGTTTGTTGTCTGCTCCCCCACTTGAAGATATTTAAATTCCATATAGTGAGTGGCTATCTTGTGAATTTCCTTCGGAAAGCAAAAATAATATGATGGTATAAATATAGTTGCTCCTTTGTTTCATATGGTCTGCTTCCCCACCAAGAATGAAAATTCTGTGTTGTATTCTCCAGCATATACTCAAGAATTAGCAAACAAAAGTGAGTGAAGTGAAAGTCCCTCAGTAGAGTCCGACTCTTTGTGACTCCATGGACTGTAGCCTGCCAGGCTCCTCTGTCCATGGAATCCTCCAGGCAAGAATACTGAAGTGAATTGCCATTCCTTTCTCCAAGCAAACAAAAAGTGTTCAATCAATAACCTGTCAAATGCATGGGTGAAAAGTTACTGACCTCTCTAAACTTCAGTTTACTTAAAAATAAGGTATGTGTGTGTATTAATTGCTCAGTCATGTCCGACTCTTTGTGACTCCCATGGACTGTAGCCCACCAGGCTCCCCTGTGCATGGGATTCTCCAGGCAAGAATACTGGAATGGGTTGCCATTCCTTTCTCCAGAGCTTCCCAATCCAGGGATCAAACCTAGGTCTCCTGCATTTAAGGCAGACTCTTTACAGTCTGAGCCACCAGGGAAGCATTACTTCCTACCTTGAGGGGCTGACATGAGGTACTGCATGTGTATATAGCGTCTACCACATTTCCTAGCACTTACGGATGGTCTGTATTAATGCATCCTTGATCTCATGGATAGTGAAGGGAGAGGTTCAGGCTTCACGGATATGCCTAAGCCCAGCTCCAGGGAGCTGTGTGTTGGCTGCTTTGCATGAGCTAGCAGAAGTGAAGGAAGTGGTGAAGAATTGAGTTCTTAGTAGCAGCAAGTATTAATTTGGCTGATAGCTGATGCTGGCTGTTTTGTATGGCAGTCTTCCAGCTGGTGAATGGAAAACGCCTGATTCCCAATATTTAAAAATACCCTAAGATGAATTAATTGTTGGTTGCTGACAGGCGGAGGGGCGTGTGTGCTGCTTTACCACCCTGACCCCGCACTCAAAACAAAATAATACAGCAGTTGATTTCCTCCCCCCTATTAGCAGTTTTGTAGATGTTGTGATTGTATTAATGAGCATTTTATAACACTTTAGAATTTAGAAAGTGCTTTCACATAGATTCTCTCATTTAAGCCCCACAATCCTTCAGAGGTTGAAGTGCGTCTCATGTGAGCAAATAAATGGTTACCATTGATTCAAAGCCTTCTGTAAATAAAGTAGTTTCCCCATTAGTATCCCCCTTTTATAACTGTGGGGATCTTTCTGGAAAACTAAGGTCACTTTCCCATGATCACAGGTTAGTGAGTGTAAAGCCAGTCCCCAGCGGAGAATGTGGGACTCCAGAGCTGTGATCACTAACCGTCTGTATATCACTTAGTGTTGGAGTGGGTTGTTTCCTACCTAGGTTTCCTCAGGCTGCCATAACAAAATAGCACAGACTGGGTGGCTTAAGGAACAACAACTTGTTTTCTCAGTTCTGGAGGCTGGAAGTCAAAGATCAAGGTGTGGGCAGGTTTGGTTCCCTCTGAAGCCCCTCTCCTTGGCTTGCACACGCCTGCCTCCTTGCTGTCCTTTGTCTCCAGATGGTAGGCCCTCTGTACACATGGGCCCCTGGAATCCTTTTGTGTGCCCAGTTTCCTCTTCTTTTAAGGACACCAGTCAGATTGTATCAGGCACCACTCTAAAAACCCCATTTTAACTTACTCACTTCTTTAAAGAAAATATCTCCAAATTCAGTTGCATTCTGAGCAGCTAGGGACTAGAATTTCAAAACATTGGTTTTGAGGGAACATAATTCAGCACATAATAGGGGCCAATAATAAGGTGACTGTGCAAAAAAAAATTATGTTCATATATGGAATTTATAAAGCCAGTGAAGGGGAAAACTTCCATAACTCTTCACCTGCAAACAGGAGGGTGTCAAAAAGAGAGCTGTGGGAGGAGAGGAATCCGTAAAGTCTTTATAGAGTGCCTCAAAGTACTGTTGAGGCCCAGAGCTGCTGGGTAGAAAGATGGCAGGGTGGGGAGGCTGCACTCCAAGCCTAGAGAGAACTTGATACATATGTCACAGTGGTCGAGGGACATTATGACCCGAAGTAAGTCTATTGCCCAAAATAACTAGAAGGTGAGCATGGGTGGCCAGCAGCTCTGACAGTAAACAGTCGGAAGGTTGTTATAGCAAGCTCATCCTGCACCAGAGATGACCAGCGTAAGGATGCGCAAGCATTTCCCATGGACCAGGTGGAGAAAGCTGAGGCAGACCTGCCTTGGATCCTTCGTAAGAGGGCTACCTATGTAAGTCAGACGAGCCCTACCTCAAGTTGGAGGTGCACGCCTGAAGGTTGAGGAGGGAGTTCCAGGCATCACTTAGCTGGAGGGAGTCTTCTGAGAAACCAGAGACAGATGCTGGATAGAGAAACGGAGAAGATGCCAACCACCCACCGGTATTCCACTTGCCTAGTGAATCTGCAGGTAGATCAGGTCTAAACTGGGGGAAAGAAGAGGTTTGATGGGTGCAGTCACTAGTCATTAGGGATATGATTTTGGAAATCTCAGAGACATACTATTTCATACTCCCTAGGATCTATAATTGAAAAACAGAAAATAATGTGTTGGTGAGTATGTGGAGAAATTGGACACCTTGTCCATTGCTAGCGGGAATGTAAACTGACTCAGCCACCTGGGGGAAAGAGTTTGGTGTTTCCTCAAGAAGTTAAACATACCATGTGACCCCACAATTCTACTCCTACCGAAAGACTCAAAACAAGTGATTTATAATAGCCAAAAAGTAAAAACAGCTTATAGCTATTAACTGATTAATTCATTAAAAATGTGTGCTACAATGAAATATTATACAGCCATAGAAATAATGTAGTACTGATACATGGACAACATAAAAGAATTGGAAACATGATACTAAATGAAATAAACCAGATTAAAAAAAACCACATCATATTAATCCATTTCTATGAAGTATTCAGAATAGACAAATTCATAGAGACACAAGGAGTAGAAGTAATTAACAAAGGAAAATAGGGAATGACTACTCAGTGGGTGTGGGGTTTCTTTTCAAGGTGATAAATTATTATAGAATTACCAGTAATGATTGCATAACATCATAAGTATACTAAATGCCACTGAAGTATACACTTTAAAATAATCAAAATAGTAATTTTTGGTTTATATTTTATAACAAGGTTTTAAAAAAGCAAACAGAAACTCTTGGATGCACTGGGGGCAAATCCTGAATTGAGCTTGTATATGCAATTTAAAATGATGCTCAACTATTATCTAAGAATGAGCCTGTTGGAGTTTTCTTTGAGGGCAGCTCTTAACTTGTTTCACGGAAGAATGCTGTGAGAGAAACTCTGCTTGCTCCTAATGCCAGATCCATATGGATGGATAGATAAATAGAGATGCTTTTTCAAAACAAAATGAGACATTCATATAGGCAGTGAGCTACCTAGAGATGACCTTCAATAAATATTTCATTGATTGAGTAATTGAGGTACTTTTATCTCTAGGTACAGAGCTCACTCTAAGTACACTTGAAACATTTACCTGCAGCAACCCAAATGCATATACCTGGATATGTGTTTTTTAGGGTTTATAACTCAGAGACATGAAAGCTTATTTTTTGTGTTATTAAACCCTTGCTCATTAGCTGTGTGACCTTGAATAAGTTACTGAATATTCAGAAGTCTCAGTTTCCTTCTCTAAGAAAAAGGAGATGGAATGGCATCTATGCAGTGGGTCAATATGAGAATTTGATCCTTGCTGCTGCAGGTATGGTACCTGTCTGAGAGTCATCAGCTGACAGCTTGATAGAAATGCAGAATCTCAGACCCAGTCACAAGCCTGAACACAATCTGCATTTTAAGAAGATGTCAGGAGATGCTTTTACACACCAAAGTTTGATCCGATTTCATAGCATGTATTAAATTGTTTTGTATAGTGCCTGGCATATTTCTAAAAACTCAATGAAAAGGTGTTCATTTATTTAACAAATATTTATTGATCACCTATGAGGGACCAAGAACCATCTTAAGCCACTGGAAACATTCAGTAAATAAAAGTCAAGGAGACCAAAACTCACAGAGTATATACTTCAGGAAGGATACAGATAACAAGACGGATAAGCAAATAAATACATAATGCAAATATTATGTGGTTATTAATAGAGTCATTTAGAGTCACAGCCAGTCTAGTTCTATCCAATTAAACAAATAGCATTAAGTAAGTGTTATGCACCTGGAACCACACAGGTATCTGTAGGGGATGGAACGAGGCCAGATCCCCTCCCTCTTGGAGCAGAGATCTTTCCAAAGCACCATGCCGATTTCCTGCTTAAGATGACAAGTAAATAGTTCATTAGGGCCAGAAACAACAGGAAATCACCAAGTCACTTTTTAAGCAACACTATTATAAGGATATACCTGGGGGTCCCTGCTACAGAACCCCAGGCTTACATTCCAGCTGTCGGTGTATACACCTCAACTATTGATTAAACATACTCTTACAACATATTTTTTTCTTCACAATATATGGCGATCACAGAGTCCTCCAAGGAGAGAATATGGCAGAACTAGTGAGTATGGTCCGTTCCCTGAATATTAGTGAGTGGCAGGGAGAGTTCATGGTCCAAACTCATGGCTCATGTTACTAACTTCAGCTGACCACTAGTCTCTTGACTAGATCCAAGATCATTGTAGAGGTTAGAAGTTATCTGGTGCCCATGTCCAAAACTGCACACAGACACACACAAACACTGTAAATGTGCATGAGCAGATACGTGCTGTCAGTGAGATTGTCTAGGGTAAATGCACAGCGTAATAGATGAAGGAGAATGAAGATGGTTTTTGAAGAGTGCTGGTGTGGCAGGTGCTCAGGTTTATGTGTCAGTCTGGGGGAGGGGATCTCTGGTGTCTCTACTCCCCTTCTGATCCTGCAGCATGAGACTTTCTGCCTTTTGCTCACCCACTTTCGGATCCTGTAGTGTGGGAAATCATTTCTGCTCTAGCCTTTTTCAGTCAAGGTTCTGAAAGAGAATTAAGCCTGAATGTCCCCAGATAATTCCTAACATGTAATAAAAATAGCTTCTCTCCTATATATCTAGAGTGCCCTCCTTACGTGCCATCCTTGGGAAAGTCTGCTGGGTCACTACTCACATAGTCCTTGTTATCTGTGTTTCGGATAAATAACTCAGGCTGGGAGCCACTGGGTGGCAGGAAGTCCTCACAGGGTCATTTACGGTGCTCAGCTGTCACTCTCTGTTGTACCCTTGAGTACACAGACACTCACTGCACTGGATCTCATCGGATAGCAGATCTGACCAAAGGAGGGCCACACCTCTTTTGCCCCCTTGAATCATAATTGGATCATGAAGCTCACTCCTTTCCCACCCGGCCAAAAGCTCATGGTTGGGCTCATTCTCCTAAGTTTGAGTTCTCTAGTTCAGGTTCTTGGATATACATGGGCCAGGATTATCAAGTATGTATTTTTAAAGAAAGTTCCCAGTTTTATTCATCATTTTTTTTTGCCATAAATTGGGAAGATATTCTGATGGTTTGTTGTGGAAGTTGAGAAAATAAACTTAATCCTCCTGTTGTTGTTGTTCAGTCTCTCAGTCATGTCTGACTCTTTGTAACCCTATGACTGCAGCATGCCAGGCTTCCCTGTCCATCACCATCTCCTGGAGTTTTCTCAAATTCCTGTCCATTGAGTCAGTGATGATATCCAGCCATCTTGTTCTCTGTTATCCCCTTCTGTCTTCAATCTTTCCCAGTATCAAGGTCTTTTCCAATGAGTTGGCTCTTCACATCAGGTGGCCAGAGTATTGGAGTTTCCAGCTTCAGCATCAGTCCTTCCAATCAGGACTGATTTCCTTCAAGATGGACTGGTTGGACCTCCTTGCAGTTCAAGGGACTCTCAAGAGTCTTCTCCAACACCACAGTTCAAAAGCATCAATTCTTTAGCACTCAGCTTCCTTTATGGTCCAACTCTCACATCCATACATGACTACTGGAAAAACCATAGCTCTGACTAGACAGACGTTTGTCTGCAAAGTAACGTCTCTGCTTTTTAACAAACTAGGTTTGTGTATTATCTAGGTTTGTCATAGCTTTTCTTCCAAGGAGCAAGCATCTTTTAATTTCATGGCTGCAGTCACCATCTGCAGTGATTTTGGAGCTCATGAAAATAAAATCTGTCACTGTCCATTGTTTCCCCATCTATTTGCCATGAAATGATGGGACCGGATGCCACGATCTTTGTTTTATGAGTGCTGAATTTTAAGCCAGAATTTTCACTCTCCTCTTTCACCTTCATTAAGAGGTTCTTTAGTTCCTCCTCACTTTCTGCTCTGAGGGTAGTGTAATCTGCATATCTGAGGTTATTCATATTTCTCCCTGCAGTCTTGATATCAGGTTTCCTTGAGGCATCCCTGGATGATTATCTGGGCCAGGAATTTAGGAGAAGAGATTGAATTTGAGTCTCTACTTTTCTTTAAATGTGGTAGATCTGGGTTTTTTAATTAATTTTTATTGGAGGATAGTTGCTTTGTTAAACAAGATAGATATGTTTTAATATATTTTATATTTTGAACTTCTAGACAAGTTTTCACAGATATATAACTTCTGATGATTTATAAAATATGAAGAATCTTGAACTACATTACCTTTTTTCTTTTTTTTTGCTCCATGGAGACAGAAGAATAATACTTAATATGTCTAAAATATCCCTCCCTTCCCTTTACAAACAATGGGGTTTGTAATCAACAGGTTCATCTCTTTTCTAGGTGTTATTTCTATTCACTGTGTGTAATGAGTTTTGTATGTTTACTGCCCTTCTTTAGGTGCAGTTGAATTTTTTTTTTTTTTTCTGAAAGCATCCTATTCAAGCCTCAAAGGACACCCTAGTTCTCCTGTGGCTAGATGGGCTGTGTGCTCCTTCACCCTCTCCCCTTCCCTCTCCATCCTCTTTGCTGTTTCACAGAAGCCAAAATGGCTTTTGTCAAGCATCTGGCTCTCCTTCCCTGGGCTTTGCATTTTCCTGTCAGTAAAGGCAGCCACGAGAGAAAGACTTTCCTCCCTCACCAAACTGCCTTCTTCAGCATTCAGCCATAATAGCCACCCCTCCCCAACTTCAGTAGCACTTTGCTCAGAATGTTTAGGGCTATTATAGTAGACTGCCACAGGAGAGCCTGAGAGGGAACTCATTAGCTTTGTGAGCCTGCAAATGTCCAAAAAGAGTTTATGTGTAATCCCAGCCATTTTCTTTTGTTTGTTCTCTATGTTACAGTCTCTTTGACTAGGGTTGATTACACTGAAATCATTAACTCACACAGAACTGGAAATAACCCTCTGGGGAATCATCCTAGCCCAGACCCCCAGGGAGGAACTACTGAATAGTTTCTCTCCATCACCAATGGCTTTGTTTCTAATGAATGATAGTCTCAGTGCTGTTTTCAGGGGTTCTTCTTACTTCACTATGACATCAGGTCCTCAAGAGAAAAAGAGCTGCTTAAAATCTTCCTCATGAGTATAAGTTCCTGTAATTCCTTTGCAACTTAATGCTGAATTTTAGACTAGCCCATACTCTGTGAGTGACTATTAGAAAGTCTATGGGGGTCACACCTTTATTTTTCTCCTTGAGTTTATTTAAAATATTTCTTGATAGACTATATGCAGTAAGACCATACTCAGAATATCTCATTGAAGATCTGGTGTGATTCAGTCTCATATTTTTTCTCCTAAGTGTCAAGAATTTAAATGGTAATTTAAAATCCCCTAGTATAAAAGCCATATCAATTCCCTGTCACATAGTAGGTGCTCAATAAAATAGAAACATCTGTTCTCTTTCTGTTGGAGCTCTAACATGCTATTATTCTCTTACTTGAATTCGATTATTAGAGTGAAGTTCTGTAGATATTCAAATGATCCAAATATGGTGAGAAAAACCATGTCAGCTGACTCAGACATCAAATTGCAAGACTTGGATCCAGGAAGTAAAACTTATTTGGAGGGTGACTTGCAATCCCAGTCAGGTGCCCATGCTCTCACTTCCATTCTTTCTATCACTGGCAATAACTAAGTGCTTACTATGAGCCATATACATACCCAGACTCTCATGGTGCATCATTTCATTTATTTTGGCAATAATTCTTTATTAATTCCTTTTTAAAAATGAGGAAAATTAGTCTTGGTAAGGTTATATAAACACGGACCAAGATCACAAGAAAGCAGTTAATGAAACCAGGCTTTGAACCAAGGTGACTTCCCTGGTGGCTCAGATGGTAAAGCATCTGCCTACAATGCGGGAGACCTGGGTTCAATCCCTAGGTCAGGAAGATGTCCTGGAGAAGGAAATGGCAACCCGCCATAGTATTCTTGCCTGGAAAATCCCATGGATGGAGGAGCTGGTAGGCTACCCTCCATGAGGTTGCAAAGAGTTGGACACAACTGAGCGACTTCACTTTTGAACCAAGGTAGTCTATCTCCAGGACTCATGGATATAGTTGGTCTGCCTCATCTCATCCAACAACTCAGGGCTCTCGTTTTCCTTCATCCCCATTCCTCTCCACTCTCCCCCTAAACACAAGTGAGGGTCCATCATGCCAGACTTCTACTTTCTGTGAGTTGAGGGATTGAAAAATAAGATGATGGTGATAGAAAAGTATTGGAGGTTTTCATTGATCAGAAGTAGAAGGGTTAAGCAACTATGTAAGATGTTAGAGGTGATGTCCCAGGAACTTGAGTTTTAGTTCTTAAGGTCATTTGTGATCTTATGGACCCCGTGGTAAGTTAAGGGGATGGAGCAGGGAGCAGAGCTATATTTCGATCCTCAAGGACTTTACAGTGTAGAAACAGAAATGAGCACTAAACTATTGATCTTTCAGAAATACTTGCTTTGACTGGGTGATGATACATTGGAAGCCCAGATGTGGTCTACCTAATTAAATTGTATAGATTGTGTGAGGCGAACGTGATAACCACTACACTACAGAAACAGGACTAAATTGTATAGATTGTGGAAAATCTTCCAGGGAAACTAAATATGGGTTGATTATTTGAAGGATGAGTGTAAAGCAGGCAGGCTAAAGGGGATGGTGAATATTCACACATTGTTGACCAGAGACATATTAATGCCATAGGAGTTAGTTTCTCCAAAAATCCATTGGTCAGTAGCATGTTAAGACATCATTCTAGGAAGAAGGAGCACTATAGGTAATGCCTGAGCATTTCTCCATGCTCAAAATAAGCATGCTTTTCTGTAAAAATGAGGTCCAAGATGGAAATGTTGTGTCTCTAAAGCAAAGCACATAGTAAACTCCAAAAAATTAGACTGCACAATTAGCTCTGTAAATGTTACTTTCCCTTTCTTTCAGTAATGGATAATAAATTGTCTTTGAAGGACGTGTATTTGTATTTTAGCTAACAGTCAGATTGGAGAAGGCTTACTCTAGTTAGCTGTTGTTGAATAATAAACCACTCCAAACGTTGTAGTGTAATAAATTAACCAATTTATTATGCTATGGATTCTGTTGGTCAAGAATTCAACCAGATATTCATACAGATTGACAAGTTAGCAGATGGCTAAGATAAATTTTGGTGTAAATAAATTATAGTTTCAATATATTATGGAGACAGGCAACCATATTTGGGTTTCAGTCTCAGCCCAACTGTCAGTTATGTCATCTTGGTCAAGTAATGTCCTCTAACAAGCCTTTATTTCACCATCTGTAAAATGGGAATAATAATAAGCAACATTATCTGGTCATTTTAAGGTTTAAATGAGCAGAGAACTAATTATGTAAATCCCTTAGCACAGTACCTGACAAGTAATAAATCCAACACATGATAGCTATTATTTTTGTTTTTTAATTCAGGCAGAATATAGTGGGAATAATTGGTCTCTGTCCTGTGAGGTTTAGATTCTTATCTGGGAAGACTTAAATGGTTGGCAGCTGGAATTACATTGAGGCTTCTTTTCTTGATTGTCTGGAATTTGAGCTGGGATGCCTTCCCTGGAAGACGTGGACACTGTGAGCCTGACATTGCATGCGTGGGCCTCACCGTGTGGCTTTGGTATTCAGAGATGGCAGTTAAACACCAAGAGAGAATTGTCTGGAAAGGGCACATGCAAGGAACATGTGAAATGGAAAGTGTTTTGGGACACTGCTAGAAATTAAAATGCGTTGCGAGGCCAGCCTGGAAAGAAAGTCTCTTTTTCAAGTTGAAGTGTAGTTGATTTACAAAGTTGTGATAGTTTCAGGTGTACAGCAAAGCAGTTCAGATATACAGACGCCGTGCCGTGCTTAGTTGCTCAGTCCTGTTTGGCTCTTTGCGACCCCACAGACTATAGCCCACCAGGCTCCTCTGTCCATGGGGATTCTCCATGCGAGAATACTGGAGTGAGTTGCCATGCCCTCCTCCAGGGGATCTTTCCAACCCACAGATCAAAACCAGATATATAGATTGATATACGTATTAATGCATACATACATACATATTAATATATATGTATAACTTTCTTTTCCATTAAAATTTCTAGTTTTGAACAAAATCACAGTGTCTGCATAGACTTACAACATCTAGTCCAGTATACTTACAAGCACAGGACCTGGCCACCGCAGGATTTTCTCAAGAGCGGGGTTTGTGTTTTAGTCGCCATTGTACTTGTAAGTGTCCATTATAGTGGCCATAAACTCAAGCTCTCCTGCAAGAATGTCAAATAGCGAACATGTGGGTAAAACACTGGTTTACCCAGGGGATCTAAAACTGTACGGCCTGCTGTGGGTGCAGTTCCCCTCTCCAAAAAGAGTCACTAATAGTGGCATTTCAATATTATGACACCAGGACAGGAAAATCAGATTATTTATGGACAAAAGGCTTTGCCAGTACTCCTCTTCCTCCTGATCCTGTTATTTTTTCCTAAGAGGGCTTACTCTGGTACAGGAAAGCAATATAATTTCCATCTGAACAATTAGATGCTTCTGTTGGTTTGTGCTGTTGCTTTACCTTGGGAGACTACAGAATTAAGAACACAGGGCCCATGACTAAACACTGTTTTGGTCAGTGACTCACCACATGACCTTGAGCCCATGGTACGCTTTTGGTGGCTGCTTCCTCCTCACTTAGCACAACTTATAGCTAGAAGACAGAGCCACAAGTGATCTTTTTTTTTTTTTTTGCTTCCAAAGTGACAACACAGGGAGTTTTACCAAAATAATGTATGATGATTCTAAATACCTTCTCCCAGTGCCTAATCATTCCCTTGACCATCAGTCATGTCTCCCTGGAAGATGCATTTTCTCTCTCACACAATCAGAATCTATATAGTAATTTGAGCCCTCAGTGCATAGCAGCTGGGAGAATTTGGTGCCAATAACTTTTTTTTTTTTTTTCTAACACCGTTTGGCTTTCTCCTCAAATGAAATTTAAAATGAAACAGTTTGGCAGCCCACATTAGCACCATCTAGCAATGGTCCCATGTTGGTCCCACTGCAGTTTGATAATTTACAGACTCATTGGGCTGAAAGGGACTTGGCAAGCTTAACTAATTCAGTGGTTGCTAAACCTGGCTAAACATCAACATTTAATGGGACCTTTAAAAAATACAGATTCCTGGGCACAGAGCCCTGCTAATCACCAGGTTAGAATCTGCACAAGTGAGACCTAGAAATTTTAATCCTTACAAAGCTTTCCAAATGATTCTGATGATAAAGTAGGATTTGACATCATTGCTTTAATCCATATCTCATCTTCAACTGAAACTCTGAGAGTTATTTTGCTTCTTTATTTACATGTTCATTCATTCATGTATTCATTTATCTGGGTAAAGAAAATGTTGCAATACAATGCTCTAAATCCCCTTTGGTAATTTTCAGACCTCCCATGGATGAGTGATCAGGATGTGCTATGGTCAGTTTTAGAGATAAGGGGCCAGAAGTTCTTCAAAGCATGGGTGCTTCCAAGAGCTTACCATCAACAAAAGAGCAATATTTCTGATTCTGTAAATCCCTAACACTGAGGTCACTCTCCTTCCCTTCTTAAATATGCTGATTCCTATTAAACTTTGGTGCTTCCCTTAAAGCAGGAATTTCATCAAACTTTCCTAGTATCTATCTCTCTTAACATTGTCACTCTTTCAGTCTAGATATTACAGATTAAAATAAATTGTATGAGACTATAATTATCAACTGAACAAAAAAAGTACAACCTAAAAGTTGAGAATTGTGTTTTATTTGATGGACAAAACTGATGACTTCAGCTTGGGGCACACCCTCTCTACTCTGAGACCGCTCCAAAGAGACAAGGGAGGAGCCAGCATTTGTAGTTTTTGCAACAAAGACCAGGTAGTTGGCATTTCAACAGATTGTTGTTAGTTAAAGAAAACATGGACATCTCAAGTTGATGAATTCAGTACTTTTCTATGTTTGGGGAGATGCAAGAGCCTGGGCTCACTGAAATCAGTCCTGTGGTATGCACCTTAACACTCTAAGAGCAGTGTCCTAATTGGCTCCACCGTGAATCCTCTCCGAGTGTACCATTGAGGGTGGTTGCAGTGTCAGTGGCCTTTAGGCAGGCAACGGTTTTCATTCAGAAGGTATCTCCCTATTTAAGACCCTTCAGTGAGTTCTCATTCAATCAAGAGAAACCAGACTTCCTATCCTGTTCTTGTGCCCCTGCGTGACTTTGCTCCTGCTGGCTTTTGACTGCATCATCTCTCATTTTCCTTCTTGTTCCCTAGCTTCAAAACCTCCATTCTGTTTTATGAACATAAATATCTAGCCTCTGGTTTTGACCCTTATTATTTTGCTCTGCCTTGGATATTTGTCTAATGTATCGCTTAGCCCAGTCTTCAGATCTAGTTAAACTCTTACCTCCTCAGAGATGACTTCCCTGATCAGTCTCTTTTATTTTCCTCATACTGTATCAGTCTCCAGTTTATCACCCAGCAGAGGCAGTCAGAAAGTGTTGTGCATTGTTTCCTAGTATATTCATTGTTTTTGGTCTGTCACCTTATTAGAATATATGCTTCCTGAGGGCAGAGATTTTGCCCCTCTTCTCTGCTGTGGAATCTCTGGCTTTCAGCATGCGGTCTGTTACAACACAAGCGTTTATTACATATTCATTGAATGAGGAACTTAGTGTTGTGAATTTGACCAATCATCAGGCTCTGCCAAAATTAGAAGTAGCTTCTTGTCTAATCTGCTGTGCCATAAGAAAGTCTGCTCTCTTGGTTGACTTCAGAGTCACAACTGTACTTAGTCATAGTGGCTCATATCTTAATATGATCATCTTACTAACTAAACTCTTCTTTCTCTAACATAAAGCCACACTCTTTTCATACTCACTTCAGGGGCGGGGGGAGAGAAATCCATTGTCATACTTAACAGTGTATTCTCAATAACTTACGGTTAGTAAATAACCTTGACTTTGAACATCAAAGTCACCATAGTAATTGTATGAACCACCTCATGAGGATGTTTATTATTTCATTATTTGTACACAGAAAACATACATTTTTTATGAACTACCAAGTCTGGCATCATTTAGATAGTTTTTAGCCTTTTCGTCTTAGCGCTTTTATGATTCTAAATGTGAGGCATGACGTTGTGAAAAGAACACGATGTGACGTCATGGCTTGAAGTTACTACTTCACTCCTCGTGTGGTCCCGGAAATTCCATCTCACATGTCTGCATCTGAATTTCCTCCTCAGTAAAATGGGATTAAACCTAACTCATGAGGATACTCTGACATTCAACATCTAGATAAATTTCTACAGATATATATGTTTTATAAGTATGAAAACATTTAAATTTAAGGAATATGTGAATGGTAGCTACCATTCATTCATGTATGATGACTTCTTGGACACTTAGTATATGTAATCCTTTTGCTAGGTACAGGAGATATGGTGAATGTAACAAGCATGGTTCTCATGGAGATTTTGGTCTAAGAAAAGATGAAATGGTAAATATTCATAAATAAATATATCATCATTACTTGTGATAAGCATGACAAAAGGAATTCTTTATAAGATTATCAGAGACATAATATTCATTAATAAATAATGGTGTAGTTATTAAATTGATATTGTCCTAGGACACCCTTTATTATGCCAACATTATTAAATTTCTCATTCTCTAAGGAGAGGAAAAGAAGTAGTTGACATCTTAAAAAAGGACTAATATTATTCACTAAAAATAATCTAGTATGTTAGAATTGTTTCTAAGTCCAGATTAATGCAGTTCTTGGAAGACTGGAAAATAAAGGAATTTCCGTAGAGAAAATGTATGTGTCAACTCCCAGTTCTATCGACATTTTAACCTTGGAATTTTATCCTTTTTAATTTTCAGTCACCCTCTACTCCCCCTTAACAACATCTATTTTCTGAAGAATCTCACACTCATTTTCTTTTTGTTTACCATTACCATAGTTTTGACTACATGTTAAAGTCATTGTAATATTCCTCCAATTCATATCTGTTTCTAGTATTTTTCTTTTTCAATCTTAGGGATGTCTCCTCTCAGGGATCATTTGGCCAGTAGCAATTCAATGTAGAAAAGTCAAAAGTGATTAGAAACTTGGCTCTGTGATATTTGACAAAGAGAAAAACATGCCTACTCAAAATCAAAAGATAAATAATAAATGGAAAAGTTATTCACAGCACATAATGTAGAAAAATAGCCAACTTTATTAATATGCAAAGAACTCTTAAACATCAGTAACAGAAAAACAAATGACTTAATAGAAAAATGAGCAAAGAAGATGAACAGGCAGTCCCTAGAAAGAACCATCCAAATGGCCCATAAACATGAAAAAGAGCACAATCTCACATATAATTAAGGAATGCAAATTAAGATTTTAGTGAGATGCCTTTTGTCACCTATCAGAATGGTGTAGATCAGTTTGAGAATACTGCTTATTGGCAGTTGTTGAGAAAATCCAATATTGTATTAACTATTGATGAGATTGTAAATTTGTATGATATATAACATGTAAAAAAAAACCTAGAAGTCAATTTGGCTCTTTCAAAACTTAAAGAATGCATGCACTTTTATAGAGTAATTCCATTTGTTAGATTATACCTTACAAATATACTTATGTAAGTATGTATTTTGTGTAATTTAAAAAATCTGCAAACAGTATAAATTCTCATCAACAGAAGACTGGTTAACTGAATTGTCTTCATTTATATGCACTGGATTCTTTGAGAGTATGCCCCGCAAATAGCATACATTTCTCCTGCCTAAGTTCAGAGCCTTATTGAGAAATAATACAAGAAACAGCATATGTGGGGACCAAAATAACCCCTTTAAATAAGCAGTAAAGACTGCTAGAGAACGTGACTTTAGTCCTCAGGCAGATTGGCTTCCTGAATACCCACTGTATGCCAGTAATGGGCTCCCACGGGCAGAGCATGCTCTGTGGGGACTTCCCAGGGCATGCTCACTGGGACAGAACTCCCCAAATAGAAGTAAGGCAGAAGCTGAGACAAGTACGTGTGATTCATTCTTCTCAAGTTGGTGGATCAGACAGGTAATCCCATTTTGGTTAGAAAAAAAATTCAAGCACACAAAGCATACTGGAGGAACTCACAACTCTCCTGAAAACATGACCAGCTACTCTCAGTTATGTTTGTGGAAGGCAACCCGATCAAGGATTTGAGGCAACTACTGTTGTTCAACTTATATCCTATATGTTTTTCATATTCACTTTTATTATGTACATATATTACTTATAATAATGATACAACTAATTTAAAACATTTGTCAGTGTCTGATTTTTGCTATTAGATGAAAAAAAAGCAAAGTTATTTTGACTCCCTTGCTCCAAATCTCCCTTCCAACTTTGTCTCCAGCTAACACCTAGACATAGGCCTGAATACCACCAAATATTTACATTATCCCTGCCAAGGTTATTTTATCAGTGGACAAAACATTCCCCATCAACTCTGCCTGTCAGAAAACTGTCTAAGAAGTCACACTCCTATCTACTGTTGGGAAACAAGATTGATAGAACATTTATCAAAAATGACATAGCTGTATCTATCAACAACTTAGAAAATATCTTTTTATCTGGTGATTTTAGTTTTAGGAATTCATTCTAAAGTGATCATCATGGATATGAGTAAAGAATTTGTTTCTAGCATGTTAATTAGAATATTGTTTTTAACTCCAATGACATTTTTAACAGTAACTGTCCAGTTTCAGGAAATCAGTTAGGTAAGTATGCGACATCCTTACGAAGGATATCTTGCAGTTGTTAGAATGATGATTCAGAATATACCCTGACCTAAAAGGCTTTTTATGACATGTTCTTAAGTGGAAAATGTGTAGGTACAAAGCATGATGTAAAATGTACATCTGTTTTTATATATAAAATCTAATAAAGAACAGGTATAGAAGTAAACATCCTGAATTATCAAGCTGGTTATCTCTGAATGATGAGATATTGACTTAGTTTTCATTTTCTTTTATTTTCTTACATAGGTATGATTTTTTCAACTTTCTCTAATAAACATGTATTACTCTTTCATTAAAGAGAAGTAAGCAATTTTTCAAATAGAAAATATAGCAGAAGAATACAGACAGTTTCAGAACCCAGCTGAGGAATCCTCCACCACAGGGTGCCTTGCCACATCTTTATGTTGTAATTATTATTCCCTTCCCTAAATTCTTCTCCTACAAGTGTTTAGACCTTCTTGCTATACGTAAGACTCCTGCCCTGGGCTGAAGACCCTTTGATGGCTGGATCTGTGTCTTATCTAACCGAGAGACCCCAGGGCCCCCACGAGCAGTACAAGGAACGCGTAAGCACACTGACTGCTGCTGCTTAACCTGAATTAGATGACCTGTTAGAGGTTAAATTGAAATGGAGATTACCAGAGTGTTTTGATGACATAACAGTAGATATAGGCCTTGTTAACTTTGGAAATTGCCCATTGATGATAAAATAAATAATCAAAACAAAAGGAAAACCCTCTACATTGACAAAATTTTTTAGTTTCTGCTGAAAGTGGCTCTGTTTGAATGCATGCTCAGATGGACAGGTCAGACTGTGAAACACACATGCCGGAAGGCGCTCGAAAAGGCTCTCTCTACCTTGAGCAGAGGCAATGACCCGGCGCAGCAAAAATCAGATTTCCATAAGGAAAGTTTCACTGTGGAGAAAGTTCTGAGTCCTCCATCATTCCAACCCTTGGACCAGCCTAGAGTTTTTAGTAAAGAGCCGAGTAATCTTGTACCTGCTCACTTTCTTGCTTTTTTGAGGGAATAAAAGCTGCAAGATGAGGCTTGGCAGTTCTGTGCTTCTGTAGGACTTGTTAAATTTCTCTCTCCCTCTTCTTCTACCTCTTGAAATCTTAAGCGCTGATGCTTTATGTTCCAGCTTGTAAATGAAGCCTGTTATTATCATTGAGATAGTGTTTTTATGGCATAAATAATGAGCTCAAACAGGGGAAGCAGCGTTGGGTGGAATTACTGCCTGAGCTGAGATGAAAATAATCAATATGTCCTCACTTACAAATCTCATCTGCATGTCAGCTCCATCCTGCTGGCTGTCTCCCTACAGATTCATTTCACAGGAGGCCCAATAAAACATGTGGGTGGCATTGATCTGTTTTATTCATTGCCAGAGACAGAAATGCATCATTTGAAATTAATAGGAGGGCTTGTGTTTATAACCCAATCCAGAATGAGTAGCCTGCAGTGCAGACCATTAAGAAAAGACTCATCTACCTAGAGGAAGAGAGGACTCCAGGGACCCATGTTTGAAATCCTCTGTGATGTCCTGCCTGCTATCACGCACCATGCTTCAGGGTTTTGCGGCCTGAAAGCTGCCATAACTCATTAGAGCAATTCCTTAGATCAACTCAAGGTTCTTTGATCAGTTTCCAGGTATCTTCCCCCACATCTGCCTGTCGTTTTCCTCTTTAATCCTGTCCAAAAAGAGCACTTAGACAATATTATTGAAATGGAAAGGAACGTTAGACCTTATCTGTTTCAGTGCTGTTCCTGATCACTGTGTGTGTCCAACATCAGTGGTCAACTGCTGTTATTATTTAGTTTCAGATAAGGGAAATTCACTATTTTATAACACAGCCACACACACTACACCTCACACCCCCCACCCCCGCAACATACACAAAAACATTTTTTAAAAGCTTTGTTTTTTAGAGAGTTTTTCTCCCCAGCCCCCCTGGAGAGTAACCCACAGCATTCCCTGTATGATAGCATTTTAAGAAAACAAAATAAAGAGGCAATCTGTAAAATGGCCTATAGCGGTAGTCTTGCTTAGCTCTTTGATTTATCCTGTGGTATTCTATATGCTTTCTTTCAGTTCTAAGAACACGTCATGCCCCCTCCTCCTGGGCACCCCTAACTATTTCTACAGATAATACATACTCATCTTCAGATCAAATGTTCTCTTTTCTGGAGAGATCTTACTGGGTCCCCCAGGCTGGACCACATTCCTCTGTCAGATACCTTAATCTTATCAAGTAAATTCTGTTACAGCTCATAGTGTATGTCAATTAAATTTTTCATTTTGAGATAATTGTAAATTCACATGCAGTTATGAAAAATACTACAGTGAGAGCCTCTGCATACTTTTCCAAATTTTCCCCGGGAGTAACATCTGGCAAAGCCACAGTGCAGTAATACAGCCAGGACGTTGATACTGACATTGATATGCTTCACGAGTCTTATTTCTATTTCCCCAGTTTTACTTTATGTGTGTGTGATAGTGTGATTACCACTCAGTTGTGACCTCAGGGACTGTAGCCCCCCAGGCTTCTCTGTACCTGGGATTGGTTTCCCAGGCAAGGACACTGGGGGCATTGCCCTTTCCTTCTCCAGTGTGACTGTTCAGTTCTGTGCGATTTCATCCCGTGTGTTGGGCCACGAATCGACCACCACAGTCACAACACTGAACAGCCCATCACTGTGAGAGTCTGGCATGTTGACTTTTATAGTCACATGTCCACTTTTTCCTCACACATAACCCCAGCACCGCCAACACCTATCTATCATTAATTTTATTCTCATTTCTATTATTTTGTCATCTAAAAATTCTATGTAAATGGGATGCATTATATAATTTGGGGGATTGGCTTATTTCACTCAGAACAAATTCCTTGAGATGAAGCCAAGTTCTTGTGTATATCAATTGTGTATATATATATATATGTATATATATATATGTATATATATATTGTTTTTTAATTGCTGAGTAGTATTACATGGTATGGGCATATCACAATTTGTTTACCATTGACCCTCATTGAACAATATCTGAAGGTTTCTTGTTTCCCTTGGTTTTTAGTGATTACAAACAAGGCCTCTCTGTGAAAAAACGCTTTCATTTATCTGAGAAACAAACAAAAACTGCCTAAGAAGGTAATTGCTGGGTTGTATTCCTATTGCATTTTATAATTATGTATTTGAGCTTATAGTTTCACTTATAACTGTATTAGTCACTTGGCTGTGGGCTCCATAAAAGGAAAACACTAAATCTTTTTGTATTTCTGGTATCTAGGACAATGCAGGGCACTTAATCATTATTAATATGTACATAGACATATACAGTATATATGGGTATATTTTTAATACTCTCCTAACTGGCAAAGGGATTCACTTTGAGTCCATATATTTTAGCCCACAAGTTCCACCAGGGTTCATAGGTTACACCTCCCTTTTCTAGGGTATGTGAGTGTCCTGAAATTGGGCAGCTAAGAATTCAGAAAAAGGCAAGCTTGTCTGGATGACTCCTATGATTCTTTTCTTCTGTATTGTTTATCTTCAACCCATGATCTTCTATGAAATGTCTGTTGTGTTCGCTTCACTCTGTAGAGCTTAAGGAGAAAGGGAAATAGTAAATAAACACCAGAGATCCAACGATAGTCACTTTTGATCTTCAAGTCAGTAGTAAATGACCTAAAATACTTGACAGTCAACTAGAGACAAGGAAAATATTTTAAAACCAAAAAGTGTGTTGTTTCCTCTTTGTTTTCTCTGTGTTTCTGACAAAACTAATATTCTTACAGAGAGAACTTCTAGAGAAGGTCACTTTCGGGGGAGACCTGAGTTTCTTTCGTAATTTTGTATTACCTTGGGTTGAGTAAATCCACGTCCCAGATCCTCAGTTTCACAATAAAATAAATGTTGATGATTCCAAAGAAGACCACATGATGTAAGGTACATAAATTTAATACTACAATCATATAGCATTGTGGGAATGTATGTGTCCATTTTTGTCCATTAGACTGATGTCAGGTTCCTGCAGCGCCTCAACTTAAATTTAGTTCAAAAGATGTGAACTGGACATCTGCTGTGTTCAGGCACTAAGAATAATTACCTCCGTATGTGATTGGGGGTGGGGTTTGGTATAAAGTTAGAGACTCACTGTGAGTCTGTCACCATAGAAGGAAATACTGGTAGCAGTGCCATGATAGATGGAAACAGAAAGTATAACAGGAAATCAGAGGAGGGACACTAATCCAACCTAAGAAGGATGAGGGAAGACTCTGGGCATACTTAAGGACTTTTGGAAGAAGACAATATTGAGAGGATCTTGAGGAAGGTAGAATATGGACCTTTCAAGATGGAGGAAGGGATTTAAGAAACGTGTCATTAGATCAAAGGCATGGGAAGTGGAAAGGAATTGAGAATACATGAATTTGAAAGAAGAATATGATGAGTGGTCAGGAGAAGGAAATGGCAACCTGCTCCAGTGTTCTTGCCTGGAGAATCCCAGGGACAGAGGAGCCTGGCGGGCTGCCGTCTGTAGGGTCACACAGAGTCGAATACCACTGAAGCGACTTAGCAGCAGCAGCAGCAGCAGCGGGAGTTGTTAGGCAAATGGAAAGGTAGGTTTGGGCCACATTATGAACGACCAATAAATGTAGATATAAAACTTTTACACTGAACCTGTTGGCAAGAGACCCATTGAAGGTTTTAGGACAAGGACAGTCCATGAGGAATTATGCTCAGGAAGATGATCACGGCAACAGAAGGGGGTGGGGAAAAAGAGACTGGTGAGGCATATACCAGAACTCACTCCTTCTCAGAGAAGGAGTAAGAGTAAGCGAGACCAGAAGTCAGGGCACCAGAAACAGGGTAGAGTTTTCACAGGAAGGTGTTTGATGAGGTGAGGCAGAAACACTCCAGGCAGTGTCTGATAGGTGAAATTAGGTGGCACGCATGAATTCCACAGATAGAGCTGGCTCAGCTTAAAGGTTCATTCTTCTGCCTAATGTATAAGCTTAGCATCCACTCTGTGTGTTAGTGTCCTCATCTATAGCATGTGATCAATCACATAGAATCCTAAACAGATTCGTAATTTTATGATTGAATAAAATAAGTATAAACATAGTCGCTGGTGGCTCAGCCGGTAAAGAATCAGCTGTGAATGTAGGCGACACAGGAGACGCAGTTTCGATCCTGGGTGGAGAAGTTCTCCTGGAGAAAGAAACAGCAACCCACTCCAGTGTTCTTGCCTGGGAAATCCCATGGACAGAGGGGCCTGGCAAGCTGCAGTCTATGGGGGTCGCAGAGTCAGACACGACTTAGTGGCTAGACAACAACAACAAACGTCGTCACTCATACATAATTGTCAGCTCCAGTATTATTAGTTTTAAAATTTTGCTTATTATTATCCAGAAACTTAAATTCCATCTTATGTAGCAGGAGGGACATGAAAGGTATTAAAATCTGAAAAGATTACCTTCCCTGCAACTCGGGAGAGTAGATTTGAGGGAGGTAAGACTTACAACAAGGAGACCAATTAGGAGGCTGTTTCAATAACCCAGGAAAGAGATATTGAAAATCTGGCCTGAGGGAGGAGTATTTTATATAAACCTCATGGATTGCTCATGGTAGTAACCCTTTGCTTGGAAATGCACCCAGAACATCATGATTCTTAAAATAAATGATGAATGAGTGAATGAATCAATGTATGAATTGAGTGGCAAAACTGAAAATTTTTCAGAGAATAAATTTTAAAAATTGAAGTATAACATGAATCTAGAAATGATCACATATCATAAATATATAGCTCCATGAACTGTCAGAAACTGAGCAAACTATCTCCCCAATCAAGAAACAGAAGACTTTCTCTCTCTGTCTCTGTCTCTCTCTCTCTCTCTCTCTATATATATATATATACACCCATACATATACATTTATATATACATGCCCAGTCACTCAGTCATGTCCAACTCTTTGCGATGCCATGGACTGCAGCCTGCCAGGCTCCTCTGTCCATGGAATTCTCCAGGCAAGAATACTGGAGTGGGGTGCCATTTCCTTTTCCAGTAAATACACACACATGCACACACACACACACACACACACACACACACACACACACACACGTGTGTGGGGGGGCATGTAAGTATATAACTATTTGCATCTAGTTTATTTCTTTTGTTCAATATTATGCACACACACACACACAAGATTAATTGAAATGTCTGTGTGGAACATTGCGTCTTTCATCATTATTGCTGTATAATATTCCTTTCTGTTAATATACTAGAATTGTTTATTCTGATGGGTGCTGTCAAGGATGAACAAATTCTCCTCTACCCTTCTAGGTACTAAGATCTAGACTGCTCTAGGAACTAAACTGACATGAGACAGCTTAACAGGATAAAATCAAGCAAAAGCTTAATAGCATGCATACTTGGGAGATGCCCAGAAAAACTGAGCCAGTCACCAAAATGAAAAATCATTCTTATACTCTCCTGTGATTTCCTCAAAAATCATCGTTTCCTTGTCACTTTTAGATCATCTGTCTCTGTGGAATTTAATTTTGTGTAACATATGAGGTAGGAGCTCAAGAATTGTTTATTCTGTGGTGATATCCAATTGGCCCTCTGTCCTTTATTGGCAAGACTATATTTCACCCCCAACACTGTGAGACCACCAATACAGTGAATCAGATAACCATATTCTTGAAAACACATTATGTTCTGCTGGTCAGCTTATCTTAAAAAAACAAAAAAACAAAAACACCATTGTTTTGCACGTTTGAGGAAACTGAGTGGGAAGGGGCCTTGGCAGTGTTTGATGGTTTCTGCAGGAGCCCCGGGTCGCACCCTGAAGACTGGCTTTGAAGGCTCCTACAGACAGTTGCAGCCTCTGTCACTTTAACGTTCTTGGAATGAGATCTGCTTGAAAGCTCCATGCAGATAGCTGCGATTTCATTTGCCAAATGTGTTAAAACTATGTATTTTCACCCTTTTCTGAGAACACATAGGTTAGGTTCATTTGTTCCCCAGGCATTATTAGGCATAATCATCTTGTTCGGCTATTTCTTGGAAACCAAACTCAACTTAGTCCCAGAGAGGAACAGTCAAGGCTGTGGCCCTTCCGGGGAGCAGAGTTCTAATCTCAGGGCTCCCCTGGTTCAGTGGGAGACAAGTAGTAAAGTCCTCTCAGGGCTTAGCGCCTCATTTCCCTCAGAGTAAAATGAAACTAATAAAAATTTAATTATATATATATCCCCAAGCTAATTAAAGAACCAATCAATAATACCCTCAAATAATTATTGTAATTGTAAAACTGGAAAAATATGTGTGACAGCATATTAGAATGTTAAAACTCCTTTGCATAAAGATGTTACTCTGGTGTGCTGCTTCTCTCCTGGGTTATATTTTGTCATGGGTCCATAAAGTCTTTAACTAAAGGTGATGTGCTATTAAAGAGTAATAAAGATTGTGATGCAGTGAAATTGACAATTGTCTTCACTTCATCCATAAGTTTCAAATGAATTCATTTTACATTTTCTGAACACAGCCTCCTTGGCATCTACAGATTCCTCCTGGCTTCAAGCTGCTCCCTTGTGGGGTGTATCAGACCTGAAGACATGATTAAAATGATTGTTTTCACATTTGAATCTTCTTTCCTACCTGTGATAGATTTGCTTCTCTCTTGCGAGAGTCAAATCTTTGAATTAGGAAAATGGAATTTTGCTAATCTGTGGATGGGGTGGGGGGGAATGGCATGAGATTTCATGTGGACATTTAGCCTCTAAACCTTCCCCATCACAAATCCTTTTGCAGAATGTCTCAACTTCCTGAAGCATTTGCAATTAAATAAGGAGGAGGCTTCCCTGGTGGTTCAGATGGTAAAGAATCTGCCTGCAATGCAGGACGCCTCGGTTTGATCCAGTCCTGGAGGACTACTGTCCATGGGATCACAAAGAGTCGGACATGACTGAGCAACTAACACACCAAGAAGGATGGAGGTACTCTCTCTTTCTCAACTTTTTATTTTGACTTAATTATTCAAAGGGAATTACAAAAACAGTGCATAGAATCCCAAGAATCTTTCACCCAGCTGCCCCTACTAGTGACATCTTATATGACTGTAGTAGTACCATATCAAACCAGGTAATGACCATTGGTATAATCTTATTATATAACTATATTTATTTATGCACTTATTTATTTTTGACTGTGCCGTCTTCATGGCTAGTTGTGATACACGGGCTTCTCCTCACAGTGACCTCTCTTGTGGGGCACAGGCTGCAGCGCACGTGGGTTTCAGCTCCTGTGGCTCCGGGGCTTAGAGCACAGACACAGTGGCTGGGGAACAGGGGCTTTAGGTCCTCTGGGGCGTATGGGATCTTCCTGGATCAGGAGTCGAACCCATTTCTCCTGCATTTGCAGGTGGATTCTTCCCCACTGAGCCATCAGGGAAGCCCTGATACAATCTTTTTAATAGACTACAGACGTCACTCAGTTTTTGTCATTTTTTAGGCACTCGTGTACGGGTGTGTGTGTGTAGCTTTAAGTGATTTAATCCAGCGTCTAGATGAACAGAACTGTCACTCTACTCAAGATACGGTAGTGTTCCCTTGTTGCAAAGGAACCTCCTTTTACTACCCCTTTACCATGGTTATGGGTGTGTAGCCCTTTTTCCTGCAGGATCAAGTGCAAACTTCTTAGCCAGTTACCCAAAGCCCTTTAAAAGGAAGAGGTTACTTTAACTTGGCAGTGGCGAAGGTCTTCACTTCAACCTGGTTTACCGATGGGCAGAGCCATCGTGAGTTCAAAGCGTAGTGCAGAGGTATTAATCTTCCCCTAAACCTGCTCTAGTGACAAAGGTAAACTTTGGCAGAGTACTTTGTCACCCTCTTGAGCCCTTTCTATCTCCATACAGGTGGTGTGGCAAAAATCTGTTGTAAGGACCTAAGAAAAGTGGGACAGATCTGCCATTTTCAGATTTTCTAATTTCAGTTCTATTACCTGCAATTGGATAAGTAAGCTAGGCTGGAATTTTCCCTACAGAGGGAATTTTGCATTTGGAATTAGGAAGTGGAATTCATGGAATTCAAAACTTGTTTCAAAGCTTTGCATTGAACATTGTTTGATGCTTTCCTGAATATTAATCAAAAAACACTGAAAATTCAACTCTTTTCTTCATATGTATTGTATTTCTTGTTCAGATGGGATCATGGAGAAATTATACATTGCCTCCACTAAAGAAGAGGCAAGGGGTGGGAACACAAAACCCATCTAGATTCTTAATAACCACTGTATTGGAGACATGTTGCTAGGTTCTGGAGACTTAATAGTGGGCAAAATAGCATGCATCTTCAGAGAACTTACAGTCTAGCAGAACAGCATTCACATATGACTGTCTCAATATAGTAATGTAGAGTCCAATGTAATATACATAGTAAATATTCAATATATCAATATATTGGACACATAGATTCCCCAGGGAACAAATGCCAAACTGAGATATATTAGCAACAAGTTTTATTCTCTTTATTCCTACTCTGAATTCTATTTTGTAAGATTTGGTAATGAGTTGACGTTTCATAGGAAAAGGCTCTCTTTGTGTTTTAAGATGGAAACTTGAGGCCAAAGGCTGAAATTTTGCAGCAATTTTTTGAAACAGTTTCACATCCTCCCTTCCTTTTGAGGGCTGCATCTAGCTAACGATATTCATCATTGCTCTCTCCCTCATTCTAATTAACAGTGCAACCAATTCAAATAGCATGCAAAAAGAAGCATTACTAAAAAATAAGTATTATCAATTAGCATACAAAAGTGGAACTGCAGAAGCTGTTTCTGGATAAGAGGTCCTGAGAGAGCTCAACAGCCCATAGGCAAGAGCAGAGCTAAGCATCCAAGTTTACAACCCCTTAGGGGCGCTTGAGCAAAGCAAATCAACTCCCTATTAGTGGTCCTAAAGCAAACCAGCTTTATTTCCCTGCAAACTCATTTGAAAACAGCATAATCTGGGGGGAAACCTCTATGGGTATTGTTAAGAGAAAAACCGTCACCCATCCACAACTCTCCAGGTTTACCTTCAAGAGTTAAATATGACAGAATATTAATTGCAGGCAGGTCATTTGTTATAGGTGTAGACTGGATGCTCTATTTAAAGCAGATGGGATTTAGTTATCTTCAGAGAAATGTGTATGCACTTGAGCCAAAGGGCACTTGAGCCTGAGAGTGGATACACTGTTCTAACTGCTCCTTTTTTGTTTATTTTTTGTTACATAATATCAAATTCAGACTGCTATCTCCTCTGTGAAATACTCACAGATCCTCATGGTCATCATGCACTCTGTTCTTCTGGGCTCCTCGGTGTATTTTGAACATTAGATAATTTCTGTGCATGGTTTACAATATAAGGCCCCGAGATCAGAATTTGTTGGCAGCAATTTGTTTGTTTTCATCTTTCACTTCTCACCATGCCTCTTAGACTCTGTATTTCAACCAACTCAAATAAATCATAGACGTAAGATTCCAAGTCGTGCCACCTGCCTTTGCTCGTGTTGTTTCCCTCTACCTGGAAGATCTTACTTCACCATATTCAACTAATACACTTTGCTTTTTCAAGACTCATTTCAAAACTCACCATCTTCTTTCACTGCTCCCATAGAATTGGTCACTGTCCCTTTCCTGGCCTCCACAGTGCCATGGATACACTTTGCTTATTGCATCTAGTTCATATCTGTTGTATTTTTAAACAATATCTTCTGTACTCTCAGTGACTGCAACAATGCAGGCGTAACAACGGGTAGCATCAACTATAAGTGGAATAAAGGAATGAATGTTGGTAAGGGAGCAGTTTAAAATTATTGTTAGCTTCAAAACCTTGGGCTAGGAATATAAATGTGCCAAACCTCAGTTTTCTCCGTGGGAAACACTGAGGAATGAATAGAAGGAGTGAGAGGTAAAGGATCTGGCATACACAGTTATTTGATACTTGTTAATGCCCTTCCTTCTCCCCTCACCTTGAGTAGTGATGACTAAAGCAGAAACTGGATTAAGTAAGGCTAAGTGACATTATTGACTAGAGGAAATAGAGAGAAGTATCTAACGGATACTGGGCCAAACACTGTGTGTGTGTGTGTGTTGTTGTTGAGAGGCAATCATCTATCTATAGAATGGGAGAGAAAAGCCAATAGCTGCTTTTAGGAGAAGGCTTTTTGATATAGTGATGCTTTGACATCATTGTTGGAGAATGAAAATATCCAGGTACTTAAACAAAAGTTGGGTTTACAAGCCATTAGGCTACGCCATTTGAAAACAACAATGCATATAAGATCATCCATACCATTTTTCTAGATTTTACATGTAAGCGTTAATATACACTATTGGCCTCCCTCTTTCTGACTGACTTCACTCTAGGACCATCTCTAGGTTCATTCACGTCTCTTCAAATGACCCAATTTCATTCCTCTTGTCACTGTTGATACTATGTATAAATTGGTGACTAATGAGAACATACTGTACAGCACAGGGAGCTCTACTTAAATGCACTTTGGTACCTGAATGAGAAGGAGTCCAAAGGGGAGGAGATGCACGCATATGTGTGTGTATGGCTGATTCAGTTTGTGAATAGAAACTCACACAGCACTGTAAAGTAAACTATACTCCAATAAAAATTAATTAAAAAATAATGACGTAGATGTATTTGGTGGTGTGTACGAAGGCACAAGTGAGCACATTTCCCAGCTCACAGGTTCTAAACAGTCATATTCCAGTGGTACGGCCCCACAACTGTGAATACACTGGGTGAGACCTATGGCAGCTCAGTCACATCCCCCTGCCTCATTGTTAGCACTGGGTTGTTCAAATTGCCCTCTACCGAGAGCTTGAGAGAAGGATACATAAAGTGTGGAGCTCTGGAGTAATCCCCTTTTCCAGTATGCTCATGGGAACAGAGAAATTCAACTAGCATTTCACATACCATTACATCCACAGGATGTAAATGGGAAAGGAAAAAAAGTCTCTGTGGTGCTGCATTTGGTAAATTCAAGTTCAGACAAAATCCAGTTTAATCAGTTACCTTGCTAGGCGAGCTTGTGATCCTGTGGATTCTAGCTGGTCAGGCCCCCCTGTCCATGGAATTCTGCAGGCAGGCAGACGAGAGTGGGTTGCCTTGTCCTCCTCCAGGGATCTTCTTGACCCAGGGATTGAACCCAGATCTCTTAAGTCTCATGTCCCCTCGTTTGGCAGGGGGGTGCTTTCCCACTAGTGCTCCCGGGAAGCCCTTACCTTACTAGAGGACTGCTCAGATCCTATCAGCTGGTAATCTCTGGTATCCCAAGATATTTACAGTTTATGTAGCTAGTCTCATCTTTCAGTCATGGCAAACCCAGAGGGCTAGTGGGCCACAGAATACATTTGTAGGTATGTGGGCTATAGATTCTGAAGAAAATGGGTTTTAATCCTGGTTGCACTAATGACTCTCTCTGTGACCTTGAGGAAAGCATCCGACTTCCCTAAGCCTCTACTCCGTGTATGGAAATTCAGATCTATTTATCTCTGCCTTGGGTATCTTTACTGCCCTCATCTGACCTATTGACTAATCCCTACCCTTGAATATTGCCCAGGTCACTGATAGGAAATAAGGGGCACCTTCAAAGGGTATTTAAGGAGGGCCTGATAGAGAGATCATTAACAATCAGGTGGGTAGGGTAAAGAGACCTGAGAGAGGATTGAGAAAGGACCTCAGTACGAGCAGAGTAGGACACGGTCATCACCCCTGGGTCTGAAGAGACAAGGTGATTAAGCAGTTATAGGAACCTGAAGAGATTAATTCTTAGTAAGGGGAGAAGACTTCCTAGAACAGGAGTCGTGGCTTCTGTAAAGGAATGCAACCAAGCTCCAATGACCAGAAAGACAGAGACCTGGGGAATAAAGACCCCCACCTCAATCCTCCCCCGACCTGCAGATCAGGTGCCAAGGCCTCTCATCGGCTGAACCCAACAAAAGCCACAGGACAGAGGAGCCCATGACATTTAACAAGTCAGCTTCCTTGGGCACAGAACAGGAGAGAGAAGGGTTAGGAGTAGGTGTGTTGGTGAGTTGGCAACCCACAGTTGGTGAGTTGGCAACCAGACTGGTTCATAGGTAAATCAAAGGAAAGTGAGTCAAGTTGATGACACAAGTTTTTGGAGAAATTGATGTCATCCTCAGTGGCATGATTCAGAATCTCCCTGGGTCTCTCAGCATGTGGCCCAAACTACTGAATGTTTCAGAGAGTTTTCCCTAATTTGGAGAAATCAAATACTATTTAAACTAGACCTGCTTTGAAGTCTCCCAGCAAGCAGGAAATCTGGACTTGATAGATCTAGCTATTAAGAGTCAGTCCGTCTGAGCAATCTGTTTGCCTGCCTTTCTTGCTGTGTTGGTAATTTTGCAAAAACTGCTGAATTTGCTCTTCCCTTCACAGCAGATTGTAGGCAAGAGTCAAGGATGTCTGTTGGTTGTCTATCACCCTTCAGGAAGAATCCCCATCCCCTTCTTTCAACTATGCCCATCCTTCTCACTGTGGACATTTAGAGAAGAAAATGTAGGAAGAATTATAATGAAGTAACTGATTGTGTATGTTGCATGTGGCTGCAGGGAGGAAAATACCCCATGCTGTAGCTACTATCTTTGGTATCCTGTTCCCTATTGAAGAATCTTCAGTCAGAGGGAACTCAGTGGACTGTAAGATGAAAAAGGAGACTGGGGAGGTGAGGGGAAACCTCAAATGACTGAAACTAGGGAAAAAAAGAGAAAGAGAGTTAAAAAGCAAGAGTATATGTGTATGTGTGATAGAGCACAGAAAAAGAAGGGAGGAAAAAGTACAGCACGATTCCCCAAAGTGAGACTTAATTTCTGGCTATTTGTTGCAAAGAATACAGCCTAAGGAACTCAGAATCCTTTTGCATTTCTCTTTCCATCTGAATTATTATTGAACTGTTGGGCACAATTAATTGTGAATTACACCCAACAAGTACCTACCATCACCAGCATTGAAGAGAGTGTTCACCATATGCCAGATCATAAATGTCTCTTTCCCACAGGGGTGACTTCCCTCCTCAGCAAGAATCTATTCATCCTAGTCTTAATGATGCTTGCCCCCATCTTTTTTTTTTTTTTAATAAGGCACTATTTGAAGCAGAGAATGTGGAAAACTACTGCTGTATCTTGGGAAGACATATTAGAATTGCAAGCAGCCTTGACCAATTTGAAAGACAGATTTTCTCTGATATAAAAATATTTCACAATAGGGAAAATTGCAGAGCATTTTGTACCAGTTTACCTACAAAACTCCATGCTGAATGCACCCAACCTTATGCAAAAGTCCAAAAGAGAAAAACCTAAGAATATAAATATCACAGTGTTTAATAATTAGAAAGATAGAATTGGTACTATGAATGTAAACAGGTTACAGACGTCTTAAAAAGGAAAGGGAAGTTTATGCCTTTCAAGTTTAACACCTGATTCATATATTAATATTACATTAAATACTGTGTCTAATTCAGAGCCCAATAACTTACAAATGTGGCTAAGAATTTTGGACAATTTCAAAGTATTTTTAGAAAGAGGTGGACCCCAGATGGGCTTCTCTTGTGACTCATTGGTAAATAATTCACCTGAAATGGTGGGAAGATCCCCTGGGGAGGGGAATGGCAACCCACTCCAGTCTTCTTGCCAGGGAAATTCCATGGACAGAGGAGCCTGACAGGCTATAGTCTACAATGTCACAAAAGAGTCGGAAATGAGTTAGTGACTAAACAACAACAACGAACCCCAGATAGAGCGTTAAGGAAAGAGTTTTGGTTCAAGAATTGAAGAGACCAGTGCTGCTCATTTATTTCTGTTGCCTGTCACTCCATCTAAACTTACCAGCTGGCCCAACACCATAGTCTGCTTAAACCTGCGGGCTCTGCCAGGTGTAGCCTACTCAACTGCCCCTGCCCCAACTCTCCTCCCATCTACAAGTTCACGTGGCAACTGATCTCAACAATTACATACAGAAAAGAAAGATGGAATTCTACCACCAGTTTCATTTGATCACAGTGACCTTGGAGCCTGAGATAAGTAAGCCATACTTTGAACTAATGCACATAAATGGTGGTATAAATGGGCATAGAGGACTATGGGACAGAAGCTTTGATAACAAACTTTGTCCACAATACCCAGGGACATGTGCCAAACTCATTTGTCTCAATTGGTGGAAGCATTTAAAGTACACTTATAAGGAAGCACAGAAAAGAATAAAGTTTATTTATCCATTGTTTGACACTTCTACATGTATATCTGTAGGATGTATATAGGAATTCCTGGCCACCAACGTGACCCTCTTTAGTAACTGTGTTCCTCTTAGTGCTAACCATGATTCCTCTTGAAGTATTCCACATTCAAAAGTTCTCGATCACCTTTACACCTAGCACAGTCCTGATACATCATACGAGTGTGTTAAGTCACTTCAGTCATGTCCAACTCTTTGAAACCCTATGGACTGTAGCCTGCCAGGCTCCTCTGTCCGTGGAATTCTCCAGGCAAAAATATTGGAGTGAGTTGCCATGCCCACTTCCAGGGAATCTTCCCAATCCAGAGATCAAACCCGCATCTCTTATGTCTCCTGCATTGGCAGGTGGGTTCTTTACCACTAGTGCCACCATATGCTTGATAAATACTTGATCAGTGAACTAATATCTTCTGTCAAAGGTAACTTTCTCAGTGCAATGGAGAATAATCATGAGTTTTTACCCTTTCTCAGCATATTATCATAGCAATTCTCATAGCATTATTGCAAGTGTTAACTGAGATAATTCTCATAGAATTGCTTACAGTCATGATTATATGCTTTTAATTAATTTAGATACTCAGCTTCCATTCAATTCTTTCTGCTGCTGCTGCTAAGTTGCTTCAGTCGTGTCCGACTCTTAGTGACCCCATGGACTGTAGCCCACCAGGCTCCTCTGTCCATGGGGTTTTCCAAGCAAGAGTACTGGAGTGGGGTTCAGTTCAGTTCAGTTGCTCAGTCATGTCCTACTCTTTGCGACCCCATGAACTGCAGCAGGCTAGGCCTCCCTGTCCATCACCAACTCCCAGTGTCTACCCAACCCATGTCCATCGAGTCGGTGATGCCATCCAGCCATCTCATTCTCTGTCATCCCCTTCTCCTCCTGCCCCCAATTGTTCCCAGCATCAGGGTCTTTTCCAGTGAGTCAGTTCTTTGCATGAGGTGGCCAAAGTGTTGGAGTTTCAGCTTCAACATCAGTCCTTCCAATGAACACCTAGGACTGATCTCCCCTAGGATGGATTCCTTGCAGTCCTAGGGACTCTCAAGAGTCTTCTCCAATTCAAAATCCCTGATTCTTTTATGATGTTGTCCTTTGCTTTGGATCACAGCTGATGTACTTTCTAAAATATAACTGGAAGATTTCCTTTGACAGAGAGATTGTGATGGCCAGAGATTGATAAAAGTAAAGGTTTCCATGTTATGGGATAAATTGTATCTTCCCAATTGATATGTTGACATCTTATCCCCAGTATTTCAGAATGTGACTGGTTTTGAAGATAGGGTCTTTAAAGAAGCAAATAAGTTGAATTGAAGTCAGTAGGGTGGGTCCTAGCCTAACCTAATGCAACCAGTGTCCTTCCAAACAGAGGAAATCAGGGCACAGACACACACAGAGGGAAGCTAGTGTGCAGACTCAGGAGGAGGACATCCCGCTACAAGCCAAGGAGCAAAGCCTCAGAGGAAACCAGCTCTGCCACACCTTCACCTTGGACTTTAGCCTCCAAAATTGTGAGAAAATATGTTTCTATCGTTTAAGCTCTACACCGCCCCGCCCCAAATCTGTGGTGTTTTGTTATGGCAGCCCTAGCAAACTAAAATACCACAAGACTCCTGGAATGTCTTAGCAGAGAGAGTCAGGAAGCCTAGATTCAAAATGTGGCATTGCTACTATGTCACGGAGGAGCCGACAGAACAGCTTCTCAGGACTAGGAAGCTAAAACACCAGACCTACATGGAACTGGATCCTAGCTTTACCTTCATAAATAGCAAAGTGGCTAATCTCTGGGAACTTCAGATCTTCACCTGTAGAAGGGTAAACCAGCAACCTACCTCCTAGACTTTGAGTACTCGTAAAAATGCATTTTAAGTAAATTGTGCAGTACTAAATAGTATTAAACAGTAGGTAGCAGTGGCACTATTCATATTATTATCATTACTTTATCTCTTAATAACTCAGTTTTAATATTAATACATAGAATACTTTTGACTAACTAGCAGAGTTAAGAATAAAGAATTAAATGCATTAATGCTGACGAAAGAATATTTCTGTTTTTGCAAAAGGTGGAGGGGAGGAGTGGTCTGTCCAAGTACAGGGCATAAAATGATGTGTCCTTTGTGAAAAATGTAAAAGCAGTAAGGCAACTGATTAAAATTTCATCTCCTAAAATGATGTCCATTTGGAAATATACTTGGGGTGCATCTCTTTCATCTGCCAGTGTGATATCATAAACTAGAATGAATCAAATCAAAATAAGATTTTAAAAAGAATACTTATATATTCTTTACACCTTCTGAACACTCTACTAAGTGCTAAGTACTTTACAAGTTACCTCCTTCATTTGTAGGCTCACCCTATAAAGTGTGTGTATAATTGGGAAATAAGGTGCCCAAGATCACAAAGCACAAGGCAAAACCTGTGTTTGAAACCAGAGAGCTTGACCCTAGAGACAGACTGGTTTTATTACAGCCTTGTTCATGACTTAGCAGAGAAGTGACTTTCTACTGTCTTCCTAGACAGCGTGCTGACAATGAGGAAGCAACTCACATGTTTAGCTGGACCTCGTCATGAGCCTGCAAATCTCCAACCTGATTTGGTGGTGTCATTCTTGATGTGTCCTATTCATGCTGGCCCAGTGTCTGAATTTCACTCATTTGGTGATTTATGGACTATGTGAGTGTAATTTAGGGTCTTAATGCTCCTAGTCAAGGACCATCAAATGTCTAAAATTTCCAGTGTCCTTCAGGAAGACAGAAATAGAATTCAGATGTTAGCAGCTTTTGTACTCTTTAGGTGAAAGGAAAAGTATATTGGATAAAGAATCAACAGAGCTGGGACACCAGCTCTGCAACTTAGCTGTGTGACTCTGCTTAGGTCAGTTCTTTCCTCTAAATTTTATATCATAATAGTTGCCATTCTGGATTCTCTCTCATTTATAGATCAGTCTTGGCTGTGAGCCCCTACAAAACTAAAATACAGTTGTTTACATATAGTATACATAGTATATCTGTTTATTTGAGGTGCTTAAAATATGGGCAGAGAGGTGTGTAGGCATTAATCGACAGTCTATAAATATTTATTGAATGAATGCACTAATGAATGGAAACAAAGTTCTTTTAAGATAAGTGCTTGAACAGGCTTACTTGGGTCTGAAGTTGCATGTAAATCTGAGTGTACATGTGAACAGTCCTGGAGAACAGCCTTCAAAAGACTACTAACTAAAAATATGAACATGATTTCTGTATTTTGAGGTAAGAGAGATGTAGCATGAAGTAAACAACCCTGTGGGATTAAAATAAGCTTAACACAAAAGGGTACTTCAGAAGTGAACAATATGATTAAAATTTCTCCTAGGAAAGCATGCTCTAGAAAGGGAGTAGGTATACTTTTGTTTTGCATTCGGGGCTTTCAAGATGTATATCAGAACCTTGAATCTCAAATCAACCCTAGAGTTTGTCTACTTTGCTTCCTCAATGTAAAGTTAAGAAAATAGTGGCTCAGACAGAAAAGACTAGTCAGTGATGAAGCCTTAAGTGCAAGTCTCCTGACTTTTATTCACCACTGTGATTCTTTCAAGGATTTTCCCCAAAACAGTGAATTATTTCTTCAATGAAATTTATTACCTACAGAACCTCAGATGAAACTTGATGTAATGAAATTTTTCTCATCAAAGCAGATCTTGGGGCTCTGGAACTGAAACATATTCCCTAAACCATGGAATCTGATGAACATCCTAATTTTAAATCTACTGGACTAATCCATACTAGCCTTCAGTTCAGTACCAGTATCAGTTCAGTTGCTCAGTCATGTCCGACTCTTTGTGACCCCATGAACTGCAGCATGTGAGGCCTCCCTGTCCATCACCAACTCCTGCAGTTCACCCAAACCCATGACCATCGAGTCAGTGATGCCATCCAGCCATCTCATCCTCTGTCTTCCCCTTCTCCTCCTGCCCCCAATGCTTCCCAGCATCAGGGTCTTTTCCAATGAGTCAACTCTTTGCATGAGGTGGCCAATGTATTGGAGTTTCAGCTTCAACCTTCCAATGAACACCCAGGACTGATCTCCTTTAGGATGGACTGGTTGGATCTCCTTGTAGTCCAAGGACTCTCAAGTCTTTTCCAACACCACAGTTCAAAAGCATCCATTCTTCAGTGCTCAGCCTTTTTCACCATCCAACTCTCACATCCATACATGACCACTGGAAAAACCATAGCCTTGAATAGACGGACCTTTGTTGGCAAAGTAATATCTCTGCTTTTCAATATGCTATCCAGGTTGGCCATAACTTTCCTTCCAAGGAGTAGGTGTCTTTTGATTTCATGGCTGCAGTTACCATTTACAGTGATTTTGGAGCCCAAGAAAATAGTCTGACACTTTTTCCAGTGTTTCCCCATCTATCTCCCATGAAGTGATGGGACCAGATGCCATGATCTTAGTTTCCTGAATGTTGAGCTTTAAGCCAACTTTTTCACTCTCCTCTTTCACTTTCATCAAGAGGCTCTTTAGTTCCTCTTCACTTTCTGCCATAAGGGTGGTATCATCTACATATCCGAGGTTATTGATATTTCTCCTGGCAGTGTTGATTCCAGCTTGTGCTTCTTCCAGCCCAGCGTTTCTCATGATGTACTCTGCATAGAAGTTAAATAAGCAGGGTGACAATATACAGCCTTGACGTACTCCTTTTCCTATTTGGAACCAGTCTGTTGTTCCATGTCCAGTTCTAACTGTTGCTTCCTGACCTGTATACAGTTCTCTCAAGAGACAGGTCAGATGGTCTGGTATTCCCGTCTCCTTCAGAATTTTCCAGTTTATTGTGATGCACACAGTCAAAGGCTTTGGCATAGTCAATAAAGCAGAAATAGATGTTTTTCTGGAACTCTCTTGCTTTTTTGGTGACCCAGAGGCTGTTGGCAATTTGATCTCTGGTTCCTCTGCCTTTTCTAAAACCAGCTTAAACATCTAGAAGTTCATGGTTCATGTATTGCTGAAGCCTGGCTTGGAGAATTTTGAGCATTACTTTATTAGTGTGTGAAATGAGTGCAATTATAGTAGCCTTCATAATATGTTAAATGCAAGTTCGAAATGCAAGTTGGTTAAGATAATTATTAAATGAGTGGATTATTACAGCAGAGGAAATGAAGGATGTTCTTAGTCTAAAACTCACCTCTAAAGACACAGACAGAAGATGCTTAGCAATGTGTCCTTGGTCCCTGCATAACCTGTCAGAGCAGACAATTGCCTGGATGGATGATGAATGACATTCCTTAGATTCTTACTTACCCTCAGCAATCTTTGGCACGATATATAAAATGTTTATTTTTTCAGTTCCTGTTTCAGTCCTTTCTTGCTGGCTTTTGTAGAGGATGGTGTACCTTATGGGAATTATTATTGGTCAGAGATGCCACTTACTTGGTCCTCCTAGTCTTGCCACCAGAATGGTGGTGGGAAACCCATGCTGGGTCTAGATTCACTGTCCTTTAACAGTTGAGCACTCAGCGAGGAGACCAAGTAGGCCAGACTTCAGGTAGACCATTCCACCATGATGCTGCTTTGAATCTGTTTCAGTATCACTAGTTGCATTATAGTGGGAAAGGAAACGATTTATTCTTACATACCACAGGAATGATTTTTTCATGTATTTTTTTTGCAGTCTTATGTGAGCTTGCCAAAAACCCTTTAACAGAGCTTCCTTGTCCTCAGGATAAAATCTAAATTCCTTAGCATGTATTCTAAGGCCCTTTCTGATTTGTTCCCTGCCCACACCTTTACTATTTGTCCCAACTGAATCTCTGGCTGAACGTGTTTTCAAGCCACATCACACAATTTCTTCCTCCCCGCCTATAAGACCGGAGCTGTCTCTTACCTCCAGGCCTGAATATGTGCTATTTTCTCTACTTGACACTTCTTCTTTACCTCCCTCCCTCTGTCTTCTAGTCTTAGCTTAAACTTCATGTCCCTTAAAAGTCCTTCTCTGACCCCAATAGCGCAGCTCATTTGTAGCCTTCCCATCACGTTACTTCACACACTAAGGGAAATGAGTTGCTTCGTTTCCTGTCTTTCTTATTAGACTGAAATAGAGTAACATGGGGAAAAAACGGCATGGTAATCTTGCTCACAGTAAGCCCACCCGAATGCCCTGACATGTCAATAAATATGTATATTTTAAAGAGTTAATCAGATACTGAACACGGAGCCCAAGAAAAATGGAGGTATTGGCATTCAAAGTCAAGATCAGAAAGAAATACCTAGCTGCTAGCTGCAGAACAAGGTCTGAAAAGCCAGCTATTGGTAGCGCTTTGCTAAAGCCATCAGATAGAAGAGAAAGTCCTGAGCAGTGTCGACCAGAGAGTAACACAGGCTGTCTGTGAAAATGGAACCTTAGCCAAGGAGCCAGGGCAGACAGTGAAGCTATGGAGACGAGACTACAGCCAAGAGCCTCACATGTTGCCTTCTTTGTGACCTGGACTTGCTTGTATTTATGCAAGGTGACTGATTGCCAGGGTGGTTTACAGACCTCTCCTAAAGTCTGCCATGGGCGTTTAGGTCTACGCACAGGGACTGTGATGAAGGTAAACCAAAGCCCTGCTGGTTTGGCCTAAATGGGCTCAACAATGGATTCACCTCTGCCTGGAGGTGATCCACTTTTCCGGATTTAACAGTGACTGAGAACAGTGTGCCGGCCCTGAATTATAATAAAATTCTTCTTCTGCCAGAAGTCTGATGGCCACCAAATTCTTCTCAGAAAGCTTTGAATTTGAAACCAATCCTTGAGTGTGTCATCAGTTTAACTTCAGTTATTAGCCACAGTCTTAAACTTGTGTTTGCATTATAGAGCCACAGAAAGAGAAAATATTATATATATTTTATGTATATATAATATATATAATTTATATTTGTATGCATTTTAATATAGAATTTATGTGTATATAATGTATTATATGCATGTACTATATAGTTATATCTTTTTTGTATATCCAGCTGAGTTACATTTCCATAGGATGGAAATTTAAGGAAATAATCTGATTAATTTTTGCCTTCATGCATAAACGGAGAATTTTCTTGTGTTAATCATGATTTTTCACATAATAAGTTTCTCTAGACTTTACACTCAATGCTTCCATGATTCTGAACGATATGCTTTCCCTCCTAACAGAAAGTTTATCAAATGACTGATTTCCTTAGTGTTGTGTCTGCAAAACCCTCAGTAGCTATTAATCCAAGCCTTTTTCCTTTCCGTTTTAAAAACTCATGTTCCTCCAAGGAAAATTCAATCCACTTAATCTTCATTGATTGGCATTTAGTGCAGCAAGATGATGTTCTGTGAGAACTCTGGGTGTCTAACTAGCAGTTTGATCAATTTGTTATGCTTCTTGTCATGCTAATCATATTTTGCACCTGGAAACCATGATTCCCCTGAAGTGTTCTAACTTCATTTAATGCCAGTGTCATCTCTAATTTGACAGTGGAGAAACTGAGGCATGAGCTGTTGACTGTCTTAGTTTAGTCAGTGATATTCACAGTTGTGTGCTACTGAAATTCCTTCATGACTAGACGTCATCCTTTCCTTTGAAAATAAAAAGTGTCACTTTTATTTTTGTAACACCCATATTTTTTGTGATGTTGAAATACTTATTTAGAATCCTGAGTCTTAATTCCCTCTCCTGTAAAATGGGGGAAATAATATTTACCACAAGGGGCTTTTATAAAAATTCATTAAATTAATTTATGAGAAAGAACCTAACACAGTGCCAGGAATATAATAGATGTTCAAGCCTGAAGGTGAGAGTAAGGGGCAGAAGGAGTAAAAGCAGTGAAGACAGACTCAGGGACTTCCTGAGGTAGGGTTCTCTACATCCGCTGTCTTAGTCGCTCAGTCATGTCTGACTCTTTGCAACCCCATGGACTGTTGCCCTCCAGACTGCTCTGTCCATGGGATTCTCCAGGCAAGAATACGTGTTCCAAATGAATCAATGTTATCTGGAGAGTGTTTAAAAGTACACCTGTGTATGGCCCATTGAACACTACTGACTCAGATCTCAAGCGTGACTCAGGAACCTGCATTTCTCCCTCCTCTCTGGCACGTGATGCCCACATGTACACTTGAAGGACTAGAGTGTCTGGGTGTCTATAGGTGATGCTGTAAAATTTTCATTAACTATTCTAAAATCCCATGAGAGCATAAGCAGAGGATGTTAATTGCATAGACAGAAGATATTGAAGAAGCTGGAAGTAGCTAGGTAGTGAGGGACACAACTAGAGAAGAAGCTAAAATTCTTCCTGAAGTGTCCTTGGCAGGCAGTCCACAGGGCCAGGAAACATCTCATGGCAGGCGTTTGTGAGTGAGCAGTTTTAAGACTCGGATCCCTGATCCCAAATCTACAGGTTTCTTCTCATTGAGTGTTGGTTCTGGCACAATATGGGACCTGTACTTTCCACAGAAAAGTGAGTGATACAAAGAGGTTGTAGCTCTCCTTTGGCTGTTTGTTTGATTCAGCATAATCCTCCTATTCGATGTTCCGGCCTAATGCTGTGTCTCATCCATGGTGTTTGGTTTTCTGCCATGTTTTCTTGACCATGCTCCAAATTCATTCCCACTTCTTCACAAGGAAGTAAGGGGAAAAAAAAATCATCTTTGCTTTTAGTACAAAGAACACATATTTCTACATAACTTGCTTCTTTCACATGTAAACTCAATTGGCTGAATAAACTAGTTATCCTTTTCTATTTGACTACCAGAAAACAGAAAAAATTCATGGAACACCATAAATGGATGCCTGATTCACCAGGGTCTAGTGCTTATTTTCATTTCTTGTTTGTTCATTCAGTTATACATGCTATATTATAAAGTTTTATATGTCCTTAAATGAAACTTTAAGGAGTTTTTCTTTTACAATAACAGTGTGTAACTAAAGACCCAAATGAATGAAGGTGTTAAGTCCTCACCTTGTCTACTAATTTGTACAGTTGAACCCTTATCTAATTCCCTGAGTCATATAAGCAAATTATACAATTCCCAAATCCAAACTTAGATGGTCTTGTTTTGTTTTCAAGTAAAACAATGAATTCAAAGACAGTTTAAGAAAAAAAAAAATCAGAAAATTAATTGTAAATATAATGGAATAACTTATGTAACCTATGGTCACTTCTATAGATGAATCCTCAGGAAGGACTGGACTTGTGGTTCCATGTATACTGGAGTCACTCAGAGAAATTTAACAACACTAATGCCTGTGTCCCATCTGTACAGACTGATATTTAATTGGTCTGAGGTGTGATCCAGGTTTTAGAGATTTCAGAATACCCCCAGCTAATTTTAATGGGCAGGCAGATAGAAACCATTGACTTAGAGAGCCTGAAAAATCTTTAGGTTCTTTTTTTCTTATTTCGTCACTGATTTCTGCTTGATTTTTTTTTTTCAGTCTGAACAGAAACCTTTTCAGCTCCTTAACTCATATATATAGTAAAAAATATAGCCACACCTTAGCTGCCAACTTCTCATGTTGTGCGTGCGACCAACCTCTAAGAGATCCTTAGTCTCAGTTCCACATTCCAATGATAAAAGATTGGATTGGCCCATCAGAGAGCAGTCATTGTCCCATAGACAACTAAAGGCTGAAATTGTGAACGAAGTAAGTGTTCAAACAAGGACATTAGTTTCCAAGCCTCATGGACTGGAGAAAGGACCAGTGTCTTTTCTCCAGTCCATAATAATCTCCAGCTGAGGTTATTATGAACTGGAAATACACACATTAAATGTGTCTATTATTATACAGGTGCCCTGCTTAGTCCAATTGAAATGATGGTAGTAAGCATTCACTCAGCACTTACTAAGGACCAAGAAATGCACTAAACATTTTAAGTAGCTACTACTCTAAATCCTCATAAGACTTCTGTGGAGTAGCTCTCTTATCTCCGGTTTATGAATAAGGAAACTGAGTCCTAGAGAGACCAATACCTGGCCAAAGACCTGAAAATTAAAATGGGGTACAAAGATTTAGAGGAGGCTCACTGAGACTACAGCTGCAGTGTGGGAGAAACTACCTCCCCAGAGATAGCTCCAGGAAAACCTAACTACATACCTGTGGTAACTGAGTGTCCCTGGTTATCGCAGTCTGAAACACCCATGGGAACCTAGATCTGAGCTCACTGCAGTGTGTTGGGTAAGACCTTTGGTTTAGTCTTCAAGAGCCAATCAATTTACTCAGTTTGAAGTATCCAAGGTTGAGATTGTAAGCCTCAAACATTAAGGGATTAATATATTTGAAACCACTTTTGTCAATTCCCATCCACTAAAACTATGCTTCCTTCCCCATGCTCATTTTGCAGAATGAAGGTCCAGAGACCCTGTAAAGCTAAGTGTCTTATCCACAGTGATGGGATATATGATTGGAAGATTCTTAAACTTTAGCAAAAAGGCTTGGTAAATTACCATAAGTACAACTTAGGCACTACGCTGTAAAGATAGCTTTTATAATATTTGGCTTCAGATGATCACAAACAAGATCCCTTCCCTTTGTTATTTGTGGAAACAAACCCCAAGACAGCCTGTGTGGCTAACACACATTCCTGGAAGAGCTCATATTGAGCTCTGCTCCCATTAGCTTGCTCAACTACAGCACTGTGTTTAGCTGCCTCTTAAAATGGTTGGTAATTAAATGCTAATTTGTTGGTGTGCTTTTTCATTTGTTTTATAGTTGTTTCTTATAAATATTTTTATTACTTTCGTTAATAACTAAAATTCTCTAGGCAGTTTCCAAAAAGCATATCTTCATTGGAAATAAACAGAAATAACAAGAATTGTTACCACTGTAGAGTACAGAGATGCTCTTATTTCTCCATTTCACTGTGTTTCTAAGATGTACTGGGAGAGGCCCTCAAGTCTCCATCATATTGGCCTCCTATCTCTGCTTATTGTTCTAAAGTATTTTTATATATGAAGTCACTATGTGGTCACCCCATCAGTCCTCCTGCCTCTAATCAGGAGGAAGATATTGTGTACCTTCCAAAAAGTGTTCATATCTCTCACTAGCTTTAATTAGGGAGTTCTTATGTCTAACTATAGTGCTTTTAAAAATGTTTCCTCAGTAGTGAATACCATGTGAATAATAGCTGTACTGATCACTTAAATATGGAATCAAGCAATGTTGGCAATTTCTCATCTTCTGCAGGTTACTAAAGATATTGAGATATTGGAAATGATGTGGTATCATCCACATTGATTGTATACTGCAAGCTGCAGCTGTTCTTCATGGAGTGTTTAAGATTTCTTTGTGGATGCCCACAATTACTGCATTCAAATAACCTAATAATCTCTCCAAACTATTTACCTTCATTATGCATATTGAACTGTACTGAAAAGCTTGCAACATTGTTTTGCCTAATATTAATAAATAAAACTTGTCAGTCAGGTCTACACTGAGTCTTCATGCCTTAATGGTTATTGATGCTTACTTTACCATCTTTTATTCTTTACTTCCTGTGACAAAAATTTCTTATTTTCCTCCCAAATCCATCCACTCCCTCTTTACAATAATCTAAAGTTGGACCAACGGCCAGCCAGCAAGAGGCTCCATTTTATAGTGGCTTACAGCTGGGTGTGGCCGTGGAAACTAAGGTATTGGTGATGGAGTGTGTGAGTGTGTAGGCAAGAGAAGATGGAGTGTGGGGGTGACTTCTGTCTCAGTTGATTTAAATGAAAATAGCTGGTCTTGACTTCACAGATTTCCTTTCCTGTCAGGTGCAAGATGAATGAACTTGTGACCCAAGTCCAAATGTATAGACAAGAGCAATAGTAACTCAGGTTCAGGAGAGGCAGTGAGCCCAGGTCTTTGTATGACTTCATAGAACAGAGCTACTTCCTAGCCTGAAACGCTTGTCTGACAGCAGTGTGTGATCTCTTCCACGTTCTTAAGGCCTTTTCAAACATTTTTGGTTCCTTTCTTGAAGCAAACCCTTATCTTAAATAATGCATTCTTTCAGACCTGATCAAACAGTATTTTTACCTTTTCAAGTAACCTGATTCTTACGCTAATGATGAAAGAAAGTCATTCTTTGTTTATTATCTGTGTTATAGAGATTAGGAAAATAAGGCTCATAGATGATAACTGAGCTGCCCACTTCTAAGTGATGTGGTAGACCTCGAAACTACAGTACCTCTGACACAAAGGGCAAAAGGTCTTACTCATATACTACATAGTTTCTACTCTCAGAGATTGGAAGTTGCAGTTATTTGTGGTTCTGAGTAGAAAGTGAGACAATTGTAAGAAATGTAGATATAAAATTGCATGTGGATTCAAAAGAGGAAGAAACTAGTAATCGGAGACATTTGGGTAAAGCTCTACAGGGAATATAAACTTTGAACCAAACCTCAAAGGATGGGACATAGGTGAGTAACTGCGGTGTGGTGTAGGAAATGTATTTTCCACAAAGGGAAAACTACAAACAATGACAAAAGACAGTTCATTAAATGTAGCTGTTTTGGGGAGCTAGCCACAAGTCACTGGGTGTTCCTGGGCTTTGTAGACAGATGTGGTTTTAAGACCTATCTCTGCAGGATACTAGTCATGTGACTTTTGGGAGGATATTAGACTTCTCTCAGTCTTCCGTGGAATGGACAGAATAAAATCTACCTAGAAAAAGATCTATAATAATATGCATTTTGTCCACTGGGGGGGGGAGAAACTTTATTAGTGTTTATTCTGCTGATTGAAAAAAGAAAGTGTTAGTCGCTCAGTTGTGTCTGACTCTTTGCGATCCCATGGACTGTAGCCTGCCAGACTCCTCTGTTCATGGAATTCTGCAGGCAAGGATACTGGAGTGGGTAGTTTTTCCCTTCTCAAGGGGATCTTCCAGACTGAGGGAACCCATGTCTCCTGTGTTGCAGGCAGATTCTTTACCATCTGAGCCACCAGAGAAACCTTTTTGCTGATTATTACCCAATTAATATGACTGAGTTCTTTCTTTTTCCGAACTCTGGCACGAGTGCCTGTTACCCCATCCACTGACTCAGGATTGCCTATAAAGACAGTGTGTGCTGTATCTACTTGACACAAAGCAAGGATTCTATAGTGTTTTTTTCTTAAAGAATGAAAGAATACAAATAAAGACATCAAGTGATATCATGAACTCAGCTTCCTATATCATTATTTTCATTTTTGCATGCCCATATGTAAATCCCCGTTTTCTTCATTCCTTTACATTTTTGCAGTGTCTCTGCTTACATACGTTTATTACCATAGACTTTCCAAGTGGCTCAGTGGTAAAGAATCTGCCTGGCAGTGCAGGAGGTAAAAGAGACATGCGTTTGATCCCTGGGTTGGGAAGATGCTTTGTAGCAGGAAATGGCAACCCACTCCAGGATTGTTGCCTGGAGAATCCCATGGATGACAGAGGAGCCTGGCAGGCTACTGTCGATGGGGTCACAGAGTCAGACACGACAGAGCGACTGAGAACACACAAATAATACATGTTACAATTATTATAAATAATTAGTAATAATAACAGTTATAATCATCTGTTCTCTGAATAAATTCAAGAAAATGTTTTCCCCATCCCTGTACTTTGCATGGATAGTGACTGCAGCCATGAAATCAGAAGACGATTGCTTCTGGGCAGAAAAGTTAAGACAAACCTAGACAGTGTGTTAAAAAGCAGAGACATTACTCTGCTGACAAAGGTCCATAGAGTCAAGGCTATGATCCCCAGTGGTCACATACAGTTGTGAGAGCTGATCTGCAAAAAAGGTAGAGTGCTTAAGAATTGATGCCTTCAAACTGTGGTGCTGGAGAATACTACTGAGAGTCCCTTGGGCAGCATGGAGATCAAACCAGTCAATCTTGAGGGAAATCAGCCCTGAATACTCATTGGAAGGACTGATGCTGAAGCTGAAGCTCCAGTATTTTGGTCACCTGATGTGAACAGTCGACTCTTTGGAAAAGTCTCTGATGCTGGGAATGACTGAGGACAGAAGGAGAAGAGGGCATCAGAGGATGAGATGGCTGGATGGAATCACTGATGCAATGGGCATGAACTTGGGCAAACTTCAGGAGATAGTGAGGGACGGGCAAGCTTGGCATGTTGCAGTCTGTGAGGTCGCAAAGGGTTGGATACACTTGTGTTACTGAACAATACTTTGCATGGGGTCTTCCCCAGTGGCTCAGCAGTAAAAAATCCACCTGCAATGCAGGAGACCCAGGTTTAATCCCTGGGTTGGGAAAATCCCCTGGAGGAGGTCATGGGAATCCACTCCAGTATTCTTGCCTAGAGAATCCCACTGGACTGAGGAACCCGGTGGGCTACAATCCATGGGGTTGCAAAGAGTCAGACATGACTGCAGTGACTTAACACACGCACACACACACTTACTTGCACAACACTCCCAAGTGAAAAGAGATCGCATTTTTCTCCTTGCAAGTTGGGTTTGAAGAGGATTCAGCAGTCCTCTTTACTCACAGTATGATAGCCATCCCTCTTTCCGGCTTCTGTTTTCTCTTGTGTTACTGCTGGAATCCTTTATGGGAGAGAGGTAATCCAGGTAACACATTTGTTCCCTCTAACACTCTCAGCCAGGAGTGAAGTCACACAGTGGCGGGCTGGGTTTGCAGAGGGCCTGATACCAGAAGGCCCACGCGCTTAAACATTCAGCGGAGGTAACCTGGCCTAGTGGAACCACTTGCAGTTAACCACAGCATCCACAACAATCCTTTATTATTTCATTTGTCAAGGTTGTTTTTCGTATTAGCACAATAACTCTAGAAAATATATATTTTCCAGTCAGCAGACTGAAAGAAGTAGAGGAAGTTTGTTTTTATTTTAGTTTGTTTCCTTCCCAGATTTCCTCTCCCATTCTGACTTTCCGATAGATCAGTTAAAGCAGCGATGTTAAATGCAGTTTACCTGCACCTCTTGAGGTCTTCTTGGAAAAACACAAAACAGAGCTTCTTAAAATATTTGATTCATGGATTTCCTTGAGAAAAATAAAGCAAATTTCTAAGACATAGAGCAAAAAAATTCGAGGTGTTCATTGGTCTCCTTTCCTAAAAGAACTTAACCTTATCTGTTGCCTTGGTCTGACACTAGAAAGCTATCTGGCCTTGGTTTATGTCCTCATTTTCCATCTTTAAACTAAATTGTGTTTACTGGGAAAAGGAAGAATTTGAACCAAAGGATGTCTAAGGCTTGTTTCAGGGCTGCTATTTTATGAAGCAAGACAAGATAAACTAAACATATGGGGGCTGAACAGGTGGTAAATAAATGGGCTGTGGATCTCAGAAACTCAAGGAAGTTAAATGACGTGCCAAGTTAGGCCAGGACCTGAGTGTGTAAGCCTTTTCCTCCTCAGTGATCATAATCTGGGGAATGTCCTGGCTTTGACAGAGCGATGCTTCAGTCTTTCTCCAGCCTTTAGCAGGGTTTTCAAAAATGCAATAACCTGTGTCTCTCCCGTGCCATTCTCTGCAACATCTTTCACTGCTTTTGCCCCAGTTTCTTATATCCAAGCCATGTCAGAATAGCATGGCCTTGCCTCAGTGCTGTTTCACCTCACCTTTCCTGAAGTCTCTGTCCATGGCACCCTTTCCTGTAACATCTTACCTGTCAAGCAAAAGGTGAACATTTTATTCATGCTGTATATCTTCTGACTTTGCACATTTCTCACTAATTGTGTGTGTGTTTTAGTTTTGGTTTGCATGGTTTGATCAGTAAAAAAGGCATGCTTTGAATTGGTGAGCTGGTCAAACTAGCGACAATAAAGTGTTACTCACAGCTAGAATTTAACTGTGGGAGTTGCATAGAGAATAGCAGGAGAGTTTAATGTGGCCAAAGGCTAGATAGGAAGGTAGATGTCACAGACAGTGTTTGGTGTGGAAAGTCAATACTGAAAAGGGTACAATTGGAATTTACTATTTTTAAGAATAGTATCATTTCTTGAATTTCTTTTCTAGACAAGATAAAATAATTTTGCGTAAATTATGAACTCTTTAGAGCCAGTGTGTCTGTCTGTATTCTGGTCCTGCTGCTTGCTTACCTCTGTGACCTTGGTCAGGTTAATTAACCTCTCTGTGCCTGAGTTGTAAGTTAATGCCCTGGTGGCTCAGACAGTAAAGAATCTGCCTGCAATGTGGGAGACCTGGTTCAATCCCTGGATCTGGAAGATCCCCTGGAGGACAGCATGGCAACCCACTCCAGTATTTGTGCCTGGAGAATCCCATGGACAGAGGAGCCTGGTGGGCTACCGTCAGACATGACTGAACACCTAAGACACACACACAATAACGCATACCCCATAGGATAGTTGTAAACAAAAAAGGGAACTGGGCCGAAGTAACCCTTTGTCCTGGACTCCATAGAAGCGTGAGCACGTAGGAAGTGCGCAATTCATCATGACCATAATCGCCATCATCTATTGTTATATTGTTATTCTGTATGTCAGCTTTATGACATAAGGGCAGGCACTATTGTTGGAAGACAAAGTGAGGCATACTAAAAATTGTAAGAGCTCATTTGAATGAGAAATCTACTGGAATGGACAGCATCAAACCAGAGTGGCTAGAAGTGCTCCTTGATGGGCGTTCAAGGAGAGACATTTATGGGCAAAAGGTGAGAATGCAGTAAAGAGATTATTATTATTATTTTAATAAAGAGATAATTGATTGGCTACAGCTTAAAGCCTAGTTAGCTGTTTGTGATTGATTGTGCTTAGGTTTCAATTTTGTGACCTTGAGGCATTTAGAGGCTTAGATTTTGCTCTGATTATTACCTACCAGGGCACTAGGGCTTCAGTTCAGTTCAGTCGTTCAGTTGTGTCCAACTCTTTGTGACCCCATGGACTGCAGCACGCCAGGCTTCCCTGTCCACCACCAACTGCCGGAGCTTGCTCAAACTCATGTCCATCAAGTCAGTGATGTCATCCAACCATCTCATCTTCTGTCATTCCCTTCTCCTCCTGCCTTCAACCTTTCCCAGCATCAGGGTCTTTTCCAATGAAATCAGTTAATGACTGTCTTCCAATGAGTCAGTTAAGTACTAAGGCTTAACTTGGTTGATTAAGAAAATAATTTTTTTAAACTTATATTAATTTATTTACTAATTCAAGGGACATGAGTTGGAGCAAACTTGGGGTTATAGTGAAGGACAGGGAAGCCTGGTGTGCTGCAGTCCATGGGGTTGCAGAGTCGGACACAACTGAATGAATGAACAGATTCAGTGAAGAAATGATACACCTGAGTTTGGTAAAGATGAGCAGGTTCAGACACACAATTTTCTAGGGAAGGAAGAGTGTGCATGTTGAGCTTTTGCTTCCTGCTCTTTCCCCAGCAGATCATGAACACTTAGCATCCTAGAAAGTAAAACCTCAAGAATATCCTCTCAGTCCTACATTAGCTGTTCTTCCAGGAGGGTGCCTATAGGATTCACTTCCCCCAGGCTTCAAGCTGGAACCAGCTTCCCAGGTTGGAAGCTGGAAACTAAACCCAGCCATTTAGCCCAGAGTTTCTTTTCCTGCTGATCAATTCTGACCTTCTGTTTTGAAGTTTAAAAGCCTCCAAAGCCTCCTTGGACATCAAATAGCTCTTACCAAATGCCATTTGGGCAATTTAAATGCAAATGAATCGGCAGTATTTGGGCTCCTTCCAGTTAACTTGCTTGCACTTTTCCAAACAAAAAAGGAAGCTGAGCCCAAGCAACCCTTTGTCCTGGACTGTATGGTGTCAGACTGAAATTGCATCGGACATTTGTTAAAAATAGCAATACGTATTTTATTCAGGCCACTGTAGTAGGTGAAAGAGACTTCATTTCAGGACTGAGCTCAACTAGGCTGAAACAAAAGAAAGGTCTGTGTTTTTAGCACTGGGGTGAGTTAGTGGAAATTTATTGCAGAACTTTGGGTGGAGGTAATTCAAGGTGATTAGTCCACCTGTGCACGTGTGTGAGTGTCCCTTATTGAAGTAGAGGATCCTACACTCCTACAGACAGTGGGAGATGGGGAGTTAGCGTCCTTAATGAGGGCTTCCCAGGTGGCTCAGCAGTAAGAATCTGCCTGCTAAGCAGGAGACCTGGGTTCAACTCCTGGATCGGGAAGATCCCCTGGAGAAGGAAATGGCTACCCAATACAGTATTCTTGCCTTGAGAATCCCATGGACAGAGGAGCCTGGTAGGCTATAGTCCATGGGGTCACAAAGAGTTGGACATGACTGAGCAGCTGAGCATGCACGCACGCAGGCTTCCTTCCATGATAACATCTTAAAATCATGGCTCCCAGGTCCCGAGGAAAAACTTTCCTGGGTCGTAAAATGCCAAGTGGCTGGGAGAAGAGTTACACTGCAAAGGAGCAGAGAATTTATAATCACAAGTGTTATGCAGTAAATGCTCTAAGAAAAGGGAAGTTAGTGGGGTAAACTCTGGAAGAAACCTGTCTAAATTTAGTCAAGTTGAGGGGGATGTTAAGGTTATCTTGATCCTTGGTCTTCAAAGTCCTTTAAAAAATAAGTTAATCCAAGACATTGGACACTCATGATCTGAATATATCCTGCTTTGGTTTCAAAACCAGTGGAAGTGAGTATTTTCATCCAAGAAAAAGGCTCACGGCCAGAAGACACAGAAGCCTGGAGGAAGGAGGGAGAAATTAGATTTCTAGTTTTGTCTTTGCTATTAATTCTGTGAGTCACCTTGACAAATGACGTTCATCTTCCAGGGCTTCAGTTTCCTCATCTATAAAATAAACTTGCTGACCTCTGTGGATCTGAGGGACATTCCGTATTATAAAAGACATTTTGTTTTCTCTGATTATATGTTTCTATGAAACTCTGGTGAGGAGAAAAACACTTACTAAAGATTTCTCTTAGGGAAAAACTGTTTCTTTCAAAAACTCTTATGTGGACCTTATGAAAGGTTATGAAAAAGAAGGACTGGCATCACCTGAATAGGAGAGGTTAAAACTGAGGGACCCAGATTCCTCTGGGCACAAACATTCCTTTAACAGAAGATTTGGTTCTTCTAGATTTCCTAAGAAAAATGTATCTGAGCCCATAAATTTGATGAAGTATGATAATATTTTGTTTCTTTTACTTAATTAAAGTTTAGTTGGTATACAATATAATTTACAGGTGTAAATTATCAGCTCAGCTCAGCTCAGTTGCTCACTCATGTCTGACTCTTTGCGACCCCATGAATCACAGCATGCCAGGTCTCCCTGTCCATCACCAAACCCAGAGTTTATCCAAACCTATGTCCATCAAGTTGGTGAGGCCATCCAGCCATCTAATCCTCTGTTGTCCCCTGCTCCTTCTGCCCCCAACCTTCCCAGCATTAGGGTCTTTTCCAGTGAGTCAACTTTTTTCATGAGATAGCCAAAGTACTGGAGTTTCAGCTTCAACAGCAGTCCTTCTAAAGAACACCCAGGACTGATCTCCTTTGGGATGGACTGGTTGGATCTCCTTGCAGTCCAAGGGACTCTCTAGAGTCTTCTCAAACACCACAGTTCAAAAGCATCAATTCTTTGGTGCTCAGCTTTCTTTATAGTCCAACTCTCATATCCATACATGACCACTGGAAAAACCATAGCCTTGACTAGACCGACCTTTGTTGGCAAAGGAATGTCTCTGCTTTTTAATATACTATCTAGGTTGGTCATAACTTTCCTTCCAAGGAGTAAGCATCTTTTAATTTCATGGCTGCAATCACCATCTGCAGTGATTTTGGAGACCAGAAAAATAAAGTCTGATACTGTTTCCCCATCTATTTCTGATGAAATGATGGGACCAGATATCATGATCTTAGTTTGCTGAATGTTGAGCTTTAAGCCAACTATTTCACTGTCCTCTTTCACTTTCAGCAAGAGGACTTTTAGTTCCTCTTCACTTTCTGCCATAAGGGCGGTGTCGTCTGCATATCTGAGATTAATAATATTTCTCCTGGCAATCTTGATTCCAACTTGTGCTTCTTCCAGCCCAGCGTTTCTCATGATGTACTCTGCATATAAATTAAATAAGCAGGGTGACAGTATACAGCCTTGACATACTCCTTTTCCTATTTGGAACAAGTCTGTTGTTTCATGTCCAGTTCTAAGTGTTGTTTCCTGCATACAGGTTTCTCAAGAGACAGGTCAGGTGGTATTCCAATCTCTTGCAGAGTTTTCCACAGTTTATTGTGATCCACACAGTCAAAGGCTTTGGCATAGTGAATAAAGCAGTAATAGATGTTTTTCTGGAACTCTCTTTTTCGATAATCCAGTGGATGTTGGCAACTTGATCTATGGTTCCTATGCATTTTCTAAAATGAGCTTGAACATCTGGAAGTTCACGGTTCATGTATTGCTAAAGCCTGGCTTGGAGAATTTTGAGCATTACTTTACTAGCGTGGTGGCTCAGACAGTAAAGCATCCGCCTGCAATGCGGGAGACCCAGGTTCATTCCCTGGGTCGGGAAGATCCCCTGCAGAAGGAAATGGCAACCCACTCCAGTACTCTTGCCTTGAAAATTCCATGGACTGAGGAGCCTGACAGGCTAGAGTTGACCGGGCTGCAAAGATTTGGACATGACTGAGTGACTTCACTTTCTTTCTTTCACTTTCTTTACTAGTGTGAGATGACTGCAATTGTGAGGTAGTTTGAGCATTCTTTGGCATTGCCTTTGTTTGGGATTGGAATGAAAACTGACCTTTTCCAGTCCTGTCACCACTGCTGAGTTTTCCAAATTTGCTGGCATTTTGAGTGCAGCACTTTCACAGCATCATCTTTCAGGATTTGAAATAGCTCAACTGGAATTCCATCACCTTCACTAGATTTGTTCATAGTGATGCTTTCTAAGGCCCACTTCACATCCAGGATGTCTGGCTCTAGGCAAGTGACCACACCATCATGAGTATCTGGGTTGTGAAGATCTTTTTTGTACAGTTCTTCTGTGTATTCTTGCCACCTCTTCTTAATATCTTTTGCTTCTGTCAGGTCCATACCATTTCTGTCCTTTATTGAGCCCATCTTTGCATGAAATGTTCCTTTGGTATCTCTAATTTTCTTGAAGAGATCTCTAGTCTTTCCCATTCTGTTCTTTTCCTCTATTTCTTTGCATTGATCACTGAGGAAGGCTTTCTTATCTCTCTTTGCTATTCTTTGGAACTCTGCATTCAGATGGGAATATCTTGCCTTTTCTCCTTTGCTTTTTGCTTCTTTTCTTTCACAGCTATTTGTAAGGCCTCATCAGACAGCCATTTTGCTTTTTTGCATTTCTTTTCCATGGGGATGGTGTTAATCACTGTCTCCTGTACAATGTCACGAACCTCCGTCCAAAGTTCATCAGGCACTCTGTCTATCAGACCTAGTCCTTTAAATCTATTTCTCACCCCACTGTATAATAATAAGGCATTTGATTTAGGTCATACCTAAATGGTCTGGTGGTTTCCCCTACTTTCTTCAATTTAAGTCTGAATTTGGCAATAAGGAGTTCATGATCTGAGCTGCAGTCAGCTCCCGGTCTTGTTTTTGCTGACTGTATCGAGCTTTTCCATCTTTGGCTGCAAAGAATATAATCAATCTAATTTTGGTGTTGACCATCTGGTGATGTCCATGTGTAGAGGCTTCTCTTGTGTTGTTGGAAGAGGGTGTTTGCTATGACCAGTGCGTTCTCTTGGCAAAACTCTATCAGCCTTTGCCCTGCTTCATTCTTTAATCCAAGGCCAATTTTGCCTGTTACTCCAGGTGTTTCCTGACTTCCAACTTTTGCATTCTAGTCCCCTATAATGAAAAGGACATCTTTTTGGAGTATTAGTTCTAAAAGGTCTTATAGTTCTTCATAGAACCATTCAACTTCAGCTTCTTCAGCATTACTGCTTGGGGTATAGGCTTGGATTACCGTGATATTGAATGGTTTGCCTTGAAAATGAACAGAGATCATTCTGTCCTTTTTGAGATTGCATCCAAGTACTGCATTTCTGACTCTTTGGTTGACCATGATGGCTACGCCATTTCTTCTAAGGGATTCCTGCCCACAGTAGTAGATTTAATGGTCATCCAAGTTAAATTCACCCATTCCAGTCCATCTTAGTTCACTGATTCCTGGAATGTTGATGTTCACCCTTGCCATCTCCTGTTTGACCACTTCCAATTTGCCTTGATTCGTGGACCTAACATTCCAGGTTCCTATGCAATATTGCTCTTTACAGCCTTGAACCTTGCTTTTATCACCAGCCCCATCCATAACTGGGTGTTGTTTTTGCTTTGGCTCCATCCCTTCATTCTTTCTGGAGTTATTTCTCCACTGGTCTCCAGTAGCATATCAGGCACTTACCGACCTGGGGAGTTCCTCTTTCAGTATCCTATCATTGGGCCTTTTCATTACTGTTCATGGGGTTCTCAAGGCAAGAATACTGAAGTGGTTTGCCATTCCCTTCTCTAGTGGACCACAATCTGTCAGACCTCTCCACCATGAGCCCGCCATCTTGGGTGGCCCCACGTGGCTTGGCTTAGTTTCATTGAGTTAGACAAGGCTGTGGTCCGTGTGATCAGATTGACTAGTTTTCTGTGATTGTGGTTTCAGTGTGTCTGCCCTCTGATGCCCTTGTTCAACACCTACCATCTTACTTGGGTTTCTTTTACCTTGGACATGGGGTATCTCTTCACAGCTGCTCCAGTAAAGTGCAGCCACTGCGCGTTACGTTGGACGAGGGCTATCTCCTCCCAGCCACCTCTTCTGGCCTGGAACATGGAGTAGTTCCTCTCGGCCCTCCTGCGCCCGTGCAGCTGCCACTCCTTGGATGTGGGGTGGCTCCTCTCTGCCTCCATCCCTGGCTTTGGACGTGGTTACGTGGGCCCAAAGAGCGGTGCCTGCGACGGCGGCGGCAAAGTGCTGCCCAGAGGAGCTACCCCACAGCTGAGGTCTACAATATAGTGAGTCACAATTTTTAAAGGCTGTATTCCATCTGTATAATAGTTATTATAAAATAGTGGCTGTATTACTTATGCTGTGTAATATATCCTTGTAGCTTATTTTATACATAATGGTTTGTACTTCTTGATCTCTTACCTCTAAATTGCCCCCCTTTTCCCTCTCCCTATTGTTAATGACTAGTTTGTTCTCTATATCTGTGTGTCTGCTTCTTTGTTGCTATATTCACTAGATTGTTGTACTTTTAAAATTTAACGTGTAAGTGATGATATACAGTATCACAGTATTTGACTTCCTCTGACTACTTTCACTTAGTATAATAGCTTCCAAGTCCATCCATGTTGCTGTGAAAGAAAAATTGCATTCTTTTTTATGACTGAGCAGCATTCCATTAAACATGTATATGATATTTGTACAATATAGGATATGATACATGTGTATGTCATGTCTTCTTTATCCATTCATCAGTTGATGGACACTTAGGTTGCTTCCATATGTTGGAAGTTGTAAATAATGCTGCAGTGAAACTTGGGGTGTGTGTATCTTTTTGAAATTGTATTTTTGTTTTCTTCAGATATATATACCCAGGAGTGGGACTGCTGGGTCATGTGGTAGTTCTACTTGTAGTTTTTTGAGAAACTTCCATACAGTTTTCCACAGTGACTGCATTGAAGGTGATAATGTTAACTACTATTGGCTACTTTGGGAACTATTCCAGCCTCTAGGTGTTTTACCTATATGTACTCATTCAATTCCTAGCATAGCCCCTTGCAGTAGATAATGTTTCCCATTTTGCAGATGAAAAAAACTTGCTTAACTTGTCACAGCTAGGAAGTGATGGCCCTGAGATTCAACCTCAGGTAGCTTGAGTCCGGGCAAAGACCATATGTGACTCAGACCTAATGAATAGGTCCCAGGCCAGGGATCACAGAGCCAGAAGCCAGTAAGTGATTTCTGTGAGGAGGATTCAGAGTGAGCCATTCATTTCAATTTTATTTGTATTAATTTTTAGTTGGAGGATTATTGCTTTACAGTATTGTCTTGGTCTCTGCCATACAGCAACATGAGTCAGGTGTAGGTCCATACATGTGTCCCCTCCCTCTTGTACCCCCCCCCGCCCCTCTTGTCCCCTGGGTTGCCACGGAGCACGACTTCAGATTCCCTGCATTGTACAGCAGACTCCCGCTGGCCGTCTGTTTCACACCTGGTGATGCGCATCATCCCACCTCTCCTTCTCCACTGTGTCCAACTCTGTTCTTCATGCTTTTGTCTCCTTTGCTGCCTGGTATGTAGGATCGTCACTGTTATCTTTCTAGATTCTGTATACAGTGGAATATTACTCAGCTATAAAAAGGAACACATTTGAGTCAGTTCTAATGAGGTGGATGAACGTAGAGCCTATGTTACAGAGTGAAGTTAAGTCAGAAAGAGAAAGACAAATATCGTATATTAACACATATGTATGAAATCTATTCTAGATTTTTAAGGGATCTCCATACTGTGCTCCATAGGGGCTGTATCAACTTACATTCCCACCAACAGTACAAGAGGGTTACCTTTCCTCTACACTCTCTCCAGCATTTATTGTTTGTAGATTTTTTGATGATGACCATTCTGGCTGGTGTGAGGTGATACCTCATTGTAGTTTTGATTGGCATTTCTCTAATAGTGAGAGATGTTGAGCATCTTTTCACGTGTTCATTAGCCATCTGTATGTCTTCTTTGGAGAAATGTCTGTTTAGGTCTTCTGCCCATCTTTTGATTGGGCTGTTTGTTTTCCTGATGCTGAGCTGATGAACTGCTTAGATATTCTGGAGACTAATCCTTTGTCAGTTGTTTCTTTTGTAATCATTTTCTACCATTTTGAGGGTTGTCTTTTAATCTTGTTTATTATTTCCTTTGCGTTTAAGCTTAATTAAATCCTATTTGCTTACTTTTGCTTTAATTTCTTTTACTCTAGGAGGTGGGTCAAACAGGATCTTGCTGTGATGTGTGTCAAGAGTGTACTGCCTACATTTTCCTCTAAGAACTTTATAGCTACTGGCCTTACATTTAAGTCTTTAATCCATTTTGAGTTTATTTTTCTTTATGGTGTTAGGAAGTGTTCTAGCTTCATTCTTTTACATGTAGCTGTCCAGTTTTCCCAGCACTACTTATTGAAGAGGCTATCTTTTCTCCATTGTATATTCTTGCTCCTTTGTCAGAGATAAGGTACCCATAGATGTGTAGGTTCACCTGTAGGTTTTCTATCTTGTTTTATTGGTCTATATTTTTGCTTTTGTGCCTGTACCATACTTTCTTAAGGACTGTAGCTTTGTAGTATAGTCTGAAGTCAGGAAGGTTGATTCCTCCAACTCCCTTTTTCTTTCTCCAGATTTCTTTGGCTGTTCAGGGTCTTCTGTGTTTCCATAAAAATTGTGAAATTTTTTGTTCTAGTCCTGCTGTGCAAAATACCATTCACTGTTTGATAGAGATTAGCTCAATCTCTCCATCTGTTTGTTTCATCTTTGATTGTCATCTGATAGTGTCATCTTTCATCAGTGTCTTATGGGTTTCTTCATACAAGTCTGCTTAGGTAGGTTTATTCCGTATTTTATTCTTTTTCATTCATTAATTTTTGCTGAAGTGATTTCTGATGTCCAGTTTTAAGTTCCTCTGTCTTGTTGCTTTCTTTCCCCTCCATTATTCCTAACCTTTCAGAAAAATAACATAGAGTTCCTCAAAGGCATTTGGTTATCAGTGCTGGATAACTGAAGCATGGGAGGCCAAACTTTTGCATGGACTAAAGCTGAATCAGGACAGAAGAAGGAAGAAGTTGAGTAGAGAAGAGCAGGGCAGTGAGGCCATGAAGATGATGGCAGTATGCAATCAGTGTGAAGAACAGAGGCCATCCAGAGCAGATAAAGTAGAGAAGAGAGTTTGATTTGAAAGGTGACAGGCAGCCCACACATTATTTTGAGCACTGACCTGATGACTCAGGAAACACTTAAAATTATGAGAAGACTCCTAGGCTTCCAGAAATCATGTGATGTGGAGTCCAAGAAGTCTTCCCAGGTAGAATAGGTGACTTCAGGCTGCTCTGGATTTGGGGATACTTGTGTTACAGGCAAACTCTTCCACCCTGAACTGTACTGCCGATTCGCCTTTCTGAATCCTCCTGGTCTCCAGAGGTCAGTTCATCACACAGATGTTCTCATCCTTCCAGGGGACTTTAATCTGTGCCTGCTTTGAACTCCAGGAAGCGCTTAGGGGCTGAGCTGCCCAGTCTAGCACTTGCTCTAATGTTGTGTTGTAAATTAACTGCTCTATGTAAGATGCTCATTTCTCCCAGCTGGAAAGAGAAACCTTGTCTTGATCTCATTTTTCTTTTACAAACTGTCTGGCACTGGACTGGGCACGTGTCGGGGTGCAGTAGGTTTACTTGCTTATGCGATTGTCCGGCTAGCGTTTCAGCAGGTTCAAGTCGCAGTTACAGGTTTTCATAGACTTCTGTTGTGTCAGGTGGTTTCTACAATCGTAGTGAAGTGGGGGAAAGTCGCTCAGTCAGGTCCAACTCTTTGCGACCCCTTGAACCATACAGTCCATGGAATTCTCCAGACCAGAATACTGGAGTGGGTAGCCTTTCCCTTCTCCAGGGGAATCTTCCCAACTCAGGGATCCAGCCCAGGTGCCCTGCACTGCAGGTGGATTCTTCACCAGCTGAGCCACCAGGGAAGCCCTCTACGATCCTAACCTTAATCCAGTAAATAATTTGAGGTGCATTTTTGCCTACCTGTGCCAAATTCCACTCTCCCTCTCTTCTCCCAGCAAGACAGATGTATACCATCTATGATGATTTTTCACATCGAAAGCATGGGTGTAGGAAACACATCCTGATGGCAGATCTGCCAGAATTTTGAACTTGAGCACAAGGGAGACATTGAAACACAGTCTTTTCTCTATGCAAAGTGTGCGTTGGTTTTGCATAATGCACTGTGCTTCAGGTGCCAGGCTCCAGACACAGGGAGAATTAATGGAATAACTCCGGTAAAGGGCTTTAGACTCCTCAGAGGAAGTTCCCCAGCCTCATTAAAGGTAATATTATTCTAGCTATAGAGTTTAGTTAAAAACAACAAAATAATATTTTCTTGTCTTCATCGCTAATTTCTCCAGGCTTGGCAAAGCCAGCTGTTCTGTACATTCACAGGCTCCATCACCCTGTGGATTACAGAAATGCACTTCAGAATGGCCTGCACCAGGTTACCCATGAGTGTGAATCATGGGGATATACAGGAGCATACATTTTCTAAATTTTCTGTGCATATACACCTTGTCTCTCTGCACTTTACTACCTGTGAATATGTTTGTATTTCCTATTGTATTGACGATTTCTTGGGGAGGGTATGACGGGCAGGCAAATGACCTTATTATTTTGCTCACTGATTTGTTCCTGTTGACTGGCAAAGTATCTGGCACATATAGGAGTGTCATAAATAATGCATGCATGCATGCACACTTAGCCAATATAAAAGACTGAGAGCCTGAAAAATTGAAGGAACCCAGGGAGATCAACTGATCTCATTCTGATGGGAAGAGTCTATGAGTTTACAGGAAAGGTTTAAGAACATTAATTGAGCTCTTTCAGCTTCTACTCTAGTCAGTTTAAATTCATCCCATTGCACACATTTCAATGAAGGGCACCAAAGACCACACACTGACTTAGATAATCCGTGATGATCTGGCTTCCGACTGTTTCTTTGATCTTATTTTCTACCACTCTCCCTTTCTAGGCTTATTCTCTTCCAGCTACCATTATCTCCTTGCACATCTCAAACCCACCAAGCACTCTCCCACCTCAGGACATCGGTGCCTGCTGTGCTCTTCCTGCTCTTTCTCTTCATGGACTTCCTTGAATGGCCTACAGAGAGGCCTGTGGGGGCTGCCTTTTCCACTAAAACCCTGTGCCCCTTCTACACAGAATGCATCACCACCCAACACTGATTATGTCTTAGTTGCTCACTTTTAATGTTTTCATTTTTCCAATCACTGCTGCAATGTTTGTTTCAGAGAGCAAAGATAGTTTTTGGTTTACACTTGCTTCTCCATAACAGGACCTTCAAATAGTAGCTGTCTACTGCATGCTTGTTGTGTAGATAGATGGATAAATAAACAAATGAATAAATTTTAACACACCATGGACATAACGCTGGGCCAAGAGTCAAAAGAACTTCTAGTTTTAGGTCCCTCTTTGGTTATTTGTAATCTGGGTCTCAGTCCTTTGTTTTAGTTCTCTGAGTTCAGCACTTAATATGTGGCCAACATTCTGTTTAGATATTTTCCTGAATTTTCTCATTCAGTCCCTTCAAAAGTCCCATTATCCCCATTAAGCTTTTTTAATTTTTTATGTAAAATAAGGATCACAATTATCTTCATTTTAGAAAAGAATAAAGGTCAATAGAAGATAAATAAAAAGTATTTTGCAAAGGGTAAATCCCTGTATAACTGATAGGCATTCTCATCAGTACTGCTTCTCTCCTCGTGTTCAGTTTCTACAGTGACGTTCTTCTGAATTAGGCTTTTTTATTGATGCCTCTGAACATACTGTGAATAGACATGAAATACATGCTTGCCCTGAATGCTGGATGCTGACCAGTGTTTAACAACTGGATCGCTGTGGAGAAACGCCCTCTTGTAGCATTTGTTGGTTTTCACGGTGTAAACGCTCCCACCATGCAAGTACAGGCTGCCAACACGGAGTCACTGCACTGGAGGTAGTCGTTGGCAGTCATCCCTCATCAGCCAGAAGGACAGTCTCAGGGCACCGCTGCCGCACAGTCTTGTGATGGGTGTGCTTCCCTCCAGCCCGGGCTCCTCTCATTTCTCCACAGTGCAGCTGAGTGGTCTTTCTAACTTTGACTTGAAACCTTCAGGGTTTGACAGTCCTCTCAACCTCAAGTGAAAGATTGAATGCCTTGATGTATCTTGTCTTACAAGACCCCACATGAGTTCATCTTTACTTCCTCCCTAGCATTAACTCTTTTTATTATTATTTATTATTTTTATTGGAGTATAATTGCTTTACAGCGTCGTGTTAGTGTCTGCTGTACATCAAGTGAATCAGCTACATGTGTATGTATAGCCCCTCCCTCTAGAGTCTCCCTCCCTTCCCTGTCCCTGCCCCCGCATCCCGCCCCTCCAGGTCACACAGAGCGCTGCACTGAGCTCCCTGTGCTCCATAGCAGCCTCCACCAGCTACTGATGTTACACATAGTAGAGTACTTTGTCAGGGCTACTCTCCCCGTTTGTTCTTCCCCCTTCCCCGGCAGCCCCCTCTCTGTCCACATATCCAACTCTTATCTGAAACATGCTAGTCTGTTTCCCAGCTTCGCTGCTATGGTAAAGAATCTGCCTTCAACGCAGGAGCCACAGGAGACATGGGTTTGATCCCTGGGTTGGGAAGATTCCCTGGAGGAGAGCATGGCAATCCCACTCCACTATTCCTGCCTGGAGAATCCCTTGGACAGAGGAGCCTGGTGGGCTACAGTGTGTAGGGTTAGGAAGAGTCAAACACGTCTGAAGCCACTTAGCATGCACGCATGCAGTGCTTTCCACCACTCCTCTTAAAAGACCAGAAGTACAGAAGCTCTGTCTGTCGTGTTCACCATCATTTGCTCAGCACTCAGCACCGTGCCTGAAGCCTGTTAGATGAGTCTGTTGAGTTTAAGATGTTATATTCTGAGCACAAAGTCTTCAGCCTGTTATACTCTGTGACTGTGCATTTGCCCAGTATATGCACACGTCTCCCAACTTAGGGTGATTTAACTTGGCAGAGAGCATTATTGAGGTTGCTTTATGTATGGCGCATTATTATTCCATTGCATTTCCCCTGTTGGAAAGCTGGCGGGCTGCTCCTCCGTGACAGATGTGCTTGCTTTGGTTGAGTTGCCACCACAAGGCGTGTTATCAGTTTTACTAATGTTTGCTCTTTTATACTCCAACAGGTAGTGTGATTCATCCAGTCGGTTCAAGTCAGGAGACCGACACACACATAAATCTGTATTGCTTGATGGTGTGCACACAAAATTTCATCCATGGGGAAGGGAGCCATGGAAAACATGACCACTGCATGCATGAGGAATGCATGCACATATAAACAAAGATGCCATTAGCTTGTGTGTTCTTGGGCACTCACTTTGTTCTTGGTCATTTGATTTTATAAGCTTCAGAGGACTGATTACGTGGATCCTTTATTACTTGTTGCTCTATGCCAGTTTGCCAGTCTGCTAGACTCAACATCTGAGTCAGCTGAAGATAGTGTTTGCATAAAGATTCCTGGTTTCAGAATGTAGATACTCTTTTTCAGGACAGTGGGGGTGGAGCCTGGGAATCCATATTTTTAAAAGCTCTTGGTGTTCCACCGCTGATACTAGCGGGAAGCCAGGTTTCAGAACCCCAATGTTTAGATGATACATACCTAATGTGGGCAGAGGAAGAGTGTTTCTGCTGCCAACTTGATCCGTTTTGGGGGCTCTGGCTTTGCGTTTAGAAAAAAATCTGAGAAGGCATCGTGAAAGATGCTTTGGTTGGTTAGTGATGCCTGTAATGAGCTTGCATGGAGGAGTAGTGGTATGTGTACCATGTAGGTGATGACCCTGGTGGAGTCCAGCCACCCGAATTCAGTCCCCTTTCCAGTGATTTAAACTGTAACCTCTAAGTGTCTCCTGCGACATATCCAGTGAAAAGAAAGTTACAACGTTCCAAGGGCAGCCGATTCCACCTTCCCGTGGCTCCTTCTCACTTGCACTAAAGCTCTGTTTTCTAAAGATTCCATTCAGATCAAGTTGTACTCCTTATGAACAGGCAGAACAAGTCTGCACCTTCTGCCCTCAATGGCCCTTCAGCTCTGATATGGCTGTGATCATAATACCTCAGTTCATCTCAGCTCTACTTGAGGATAAACAGCCCTATTCTTTTTGTGACAAGTCATTGACCCTTTCCCAGTGGTGGTCATTTTCCTCTAGACATGCTTCAGTTTGATAGCCTCCCATTATAACCATCCTGCCCAGAACCAGACTTGACTCCCCAGCTTTTGTCCAAGTATCTTTAAAATTTTGTCAATTCATGACCTAATAACCATAGCATTTTTAGCAAGTGTATCTTATTGCTGACTCAAATTCTGGTTGCTTTTCACAAAATTTGTTTTCTTTTTTTCATGTGATTTTCTGTCAGTCCTCTTTCTGACTTCTGCAAATATATATTAGCAGTATTAGTACTATGGAGTATTATATTAAGAGTATCAAAATACAATGCCTGTAGTTTTTTCTCTTTAAATTTGATTTTGTTATAGTAGATCATTCTATACAGCCCAACAATGTTCAGTATACTAATACACCTATTCATGATTTGAAGTTATGCAGATCTGAGTTTGAATCTTGACTTTGCTTCTAAGTAGTTATATAACTGGGCTTCCCAGGTGTCTCAGTGGTAAAGAACCTGCCTGCTAAGCAGGAACGTAGGTTCAGTCCATCCCTGGGTCAGGAAGATCCCCTGGAGAAGGAAATGACAACCCACTCCAGTATTCCTGCCTGGGAAATCCCATAGACAGAGGAGCCTGGTGGGCTACAGGCGATGGATCGCGGAGTAAGACCCGACTTAGTGACTAAACAATAACAAGTTATATAATCAGACATGTTTCCTTGAAATCTTTCAATTTTAGTGTTTTTTTTTTTTTTCTCACTAAAATGTAAAAACCCCCAAAACACAAAACCTAAAATCTGCCTTTTAGTGTTACTGGGGTACAATATTCCCAAGGTGTTATAGCTTAGACTATTGTAAAATTCAAGAAGTTAATGATTATTAATATTTTTCCTTCACCAAATTCACTTACTGATTCTCAGAAATTCCTATTACATGTAAAGTCAAGAAAAATGTCTTCATTTACGTTTTCATTAATTCAACAGTACAACCAAATTTTTTTTTTTTTTTTTTTTTTGCCATACATTGACATGAATCCACCATGGGTATACATCTATTCCCCTTCCAGAATCCCCCTCCCACCTCCCTCCCGATTCCATCCCTCTGGGTCATCCTGATGCACTAGCCCTGAGCAACCTGTATGAAGCATCAAACCTGGGTTGGTGATTAATTTCACATATGATAATTTACAAGTTTCAATGCCATTCTTCCATATCATCCCACCCTTGCTCTCTCTCATAGAATCCAAAAGACTGTTCTATACATTTGCGTCTCTTTTGCTGTCTCACATACAGGGTTCTCGTTACCATCTTTCTAAATTCCATATATATGTGTTAGTATACTGTATTGTTGTTTTTCCTTCTGGCTTACTTCACTCTGTATAATTGGCTCCAGTCTCGTCCACCTCAGTAGAACTGATTCAAATGTATTCTTTTTATTTTTTTAATTAATTAATTTATTATTATTATTTTTTAAAATTTTCTTTACATTATTGTATTGGTTTTGCCATACATTGACATGAATCTACCATGGGTATACATATGTTCCCCTTCCAGAATCCCCCTCCCTCCTCCCTCCCGATTCCCTCTCTCTGGGTCATCCCAGTGCACCAGCCCTGAGCATCAAACCAGGGCTGGCGATTGATTTCACATATGATAATTAACATGTTTCAATGCCATTCTCCCATATCATCCCACCCTTGCCCTCTCCTACAGCATCCAAAAGACTATTCTATACATCTGCGTCTCTTTTGCTATCTCGCATACAGGGTTATCGTTACCATCTTTCTAAATTCCATATACATGCATTAGTATACTGTATTTTTGTTTTTCCTTCTGGCTTACTTCACTCTGTCAAATGTATTCTTTTTAATGGCTGAGTAATATTCCATTGTGTATATGTGACTGCTTTCTTATCCATTCGTCAGTTGATGGACATTTAGGTTGCTTCCATGTCCTGGCTATTGTAAACAATGCAGCGATGAACATTGGGGTACACGTGTCTCTTTCAATTCTGGTTTCCTCGGTGTATATGCCCAGCAGTGGGATTGCTGGGTCATATGGCAGTTCTGTTTTCAGTTTTTTAAGGAATCTCCACACTGTTCTCCATAGTGGCTGTATTAGTTTGCATTCCCGCCAACAGTGTAAGAGAGTTCCCTTTTCTCCACATCCTCTCCAGCATTTATTGCTTGTAGACTTTTGGATGGCAGCCATTCTAACTGGTGTAAAGTGGTACCTCATTGTGGTTTTGATTTGCATTTCTCTGATAATGAGTGATGTTGAGCATGTTTTCATGTGTTTGTTAGCCATCTGTATGTCTTCTTTGGAGAAATGTTTCTTTAGTTCTTTGGCCCACTTTTTGATTGGGTTGTTTATTTTTCTGGAATTGAGCTGCAGGAGTGGCTTGTATATTTTTAATATTAATTGTTTGTCCATTGCTTCATTTGCTATTATTTTCTCTCATTCTGAAAGCTGCCTTTTCACCTTACTTTTAGTTTCCTTTGTTGTGCAGAAGCTTTTAATTTTAATTAGGTCCCATTTGTTTATTTTTGCTTCTATTTCCAATATTCTGGGAGGTGGGTCATAGAGGATCCTGCTTTGGTTTATACCGGAGAGTTTTTTGTCTATGTTTTCCTCTAGGAGTTTTATAGTTTCTGGTCTTACATTTAGATCTTTGATCCATTTTGAGTTTATTTTTGTGTATGGTGTTAGAAAGTGTTCTAGTTTCATTCTTTTACAAGTGGTTGACCAGTTTTCCCAGCACCACTTGTTAAAGAGATTGTCTTTTCTCCATTGTATATTTTTGCCTCCTTTGTCAAAGATAAGGTGTCCATAGGTGTGTGGATTTATCTCTGGGCTTTCTATTTTGTTCCATTGATCTATATTTCTGTCTTTGTGCCAGGACCATACTGTCTTGATGACTGTGGCTTTGTAGTAGAGCCTGAAGTCAGGCAGGTTGATTCCTCCAGTTCCATTCTTCTTTCTCAAGATTGCTTTGGCTATGCGAGGTGTTTTGTATTTCTATATAAATTGTGAAATTATTTGTTCGAGTTCTCTGAAAAGGATGGCTGGTAGCTTGATAGGAATTGCATTGAATCTATAGATTGCTCTGGGTAGTATACTTATTTTCACTATATTGATTCTTCCAATCCATGAGCATGGTATATTTCTCCATCTATTTGTGTCCTCTTTGGTTTCTTTCATCATTGTTTTATAATTTTCTATATATAGGTCTTTCGTTTCTTGAGGTAGATATACTCTTAAGTATTTTATTCTTTTTGTTTCTATGGTGAATGGAATTGTTTCCTTAATTTCTCTTTCTGTTTTCTCATTGTTAGTGTATAGGAATGCAAGGGATTTGTGTGTGTTGATTTTATATCCTGCAATTTTACTATATTCATTAGTTAGCTCTAGTAACCAAAATGTATTAATTGTATACTTATACCAGACACTTTGCTAGACCAGGAGGTGCTTTGGTGAATAGGATACACACAATTCCTACAGCCCAGTGGGGAAGAATCTATAGTTATAATTGAGTGTGCTATGTGCCAAGGTAAAGTCATAGGGATTTAGGAGACACTCATATATATCTACCTAAACTTTGATAAAGTAAAACACTGATTGGACTAGGGTAGACAGTTTTTTCTAATCTTTACCCCCCTATTTCTCCTAAGTCTTAGATCCAGAAGGTTGATGTCTCCATCCATGTTTGAAAGATTAGTACAAAGATATGCCATATAGGGAATACCTATGCCAAAGAATGCTCAAACTACCGCACAATTGCAGTCATCTCACACGCTAGTAAAGTAATGCTTAAAATTCTCCAAGCCAGGCTTTAGCAATACATGAACCGCGAACTTCCAGATGTTCAAGCTGGTTTTAGAAAAGGCAGAGGAACCAGAGATCAAGTTGCCAACATCCGCTGGATCACCAAAAAAGCAAGAGAGTTCCAGAAAAACATCTATTTCTGCTTTATTGACTATGCCAAAGCCTTTGACTATGTGGATCACAATAAACTGTGGACAGTTCTGAAAGAGATGGGAATACCAGACCACCTGACCTGTCTCTTGAGAAACCTGTATGCAGTTCAGGAAGCAACAGTTAGAACTGGCCATGGAACAACAGACTGGTTCCAAATAGGAAAAGGAGCACGTCAAGGCTGAATACTGTCACCCTGCTTATTTAACTTGTATGCAGAATACGTCATGAGAAACGCTGGGCTGGAAGAAGCACAAGGTGGAATCAAGATTGCCGAGAGAAGTATCAATAACCTCAGATATGCAGACGACACTACCCTTATGGCAGCAAGTGAAGAAAAAATAAAGGGCTTCTTGATGAAGGTGAAAAAGGAGAGTGAAAAAGTTGGCTTAAAGCTCAACATTAAGAAAACTAAGATCATGGCATCCAGTCCCATCATTTCATGGCAGATAGGTGCAGAAACAGTAGCTGACTTTATTTTTCTGGGCTCCAAAATCACTTTAGATGGTGATTGCAGCCATGAAATCAAAAGATGCTTACTGCTTGGCAGGAAAGTTATGACCGACATAGACAGCATATTAAAAAGCAGAGACATTACTTTGCCAACAAAGGTCCATCTAGTCAAGGCTATGGTCTTTCCAGTGGTCATGTATGAATGTGAGAGTTGGACTATAAAGAAAGCTGATCGCCGAAGAATTGATGCTTTTGAATTGTGGTGTTGGAGAAGACTCTTGAGAGTCCCTTGGCCTGCAAGGAGATCCAACCAGTCCATCCTAAAGGAGATCAGTCCTGGGTGTTCATTGGAAGGACTGATGTTGAAGCTGAAACTCCTATACTTTGGCCACCTGATGTGAAGAGCTGACTCATTTGAAAAGACCCTGTTGCTGGGAAAGATTGAGGGCAGAAGGAGAAGGGGATGACAGAAGATGAGATCGCTGGATGGCATCACCAACTCAATGGACGTGGGTTTGGGTGGACTCCGGGAGTTGGTGATGGACAGGGAGGCCTGGTGTGCTGTGGTTAATGGGGTTGCAAAGAGTCAGACAGGACTGAGTGACTGAACTGAACTAATGCACTCGGTGGATTAAAAGCCCCTTGAGGTTAGGATGTTTCCTTCTTTCTTTGTATCTCTAGTGTTAAACATGGCAATTGGCATGTAACAGGTCCTCAGCAGATACGAATGAATGGATACATTCAACTATGTGTTTCAAGTTCATGGAAGCATGCAAATGGACGTTCACTGACCTAAAGGCTCCTCTCAAAGGACTGCACTAAGAAGGAAAAGGATTAGCTGGCAGCATTGTTCTTGTCTGATCCGCTCAGTTTATTTCACTATCCTTTGGTCTCCTGTGAATAATAATGAAAGAGTGAACAGCTGAGATATAGTAGGTTATGTTTTCTTGTTTGGAACAGTTTTCACTCTGGATTTTTAAAGTGCTTTGGGAAAATGCGCGTGCGCGCGTGTGTGTGTGTGTGTGTGTGTGTGTCTGTGTGTGTGTGTTCAGTCAGACTTGGTCAGCTCCTTTACTGAGGCAGTGGTGACAGATCCCCTCTGCAGGTCTCCTAACCCGTAATGCCTTTCTGGTAAATGAGACCGTCCAGAAGGAAGGACAGCAAAAAGGCTGTGCAGCCAACTGAACCACAGTGAGGTGCAATGAAAAGTAGTTTTGTTCATTACAGTTTGATTCTCCATCCGTCTGGGGTGGTCCTTTATACCTCTCCATCACTGCACTTACTTTGCTGGCTCTGATGGAGAAGTGAGCAGATTAAATTCCTAGGCACAGACAAATACACAGCCTCCCTTGTTTTTGTTTTTTTCACCCCCGGAGCCCACCACCTAGGCTACTCCAGAGACTGAAAGAAACTGAGACTCAGAAGCAAAAGTGAAGCCCATACACATACTAAGGATGCTTGTCTGTAAATATTTATTTATTTCAAAGGCTAATTGGAATTATTGAGGGGTAATTTTTATTTTTTTTAATTTTTTAATTTTTTTTTGGGGGGGGGTTGTGTTTTTTTTTTTAATTGTTTTTGCCATACATTGTCATGATATCATCATGGGTTTACATATGCTTCCCCTCCAGAACCCCCCTCCCTCCTCCCTCCCCCCCGGGAAATCTCACTGCACCAGTCCAGAGCATCAATCCTGGGCTGGCGATTGATTAGACATATGATAATTAACTTGTTTCAATGCCCTTCTCCCATATCATCCCACCCTTACCCTCATCCACAAAGTTCACGAGTCTATTCTATACATCTGCGTTCCTTTTGCTGTCTCGCATGTTGGGTTCTCATTACCGTCTTTCTAAATTCCATATATATGTGTTAATATACTGTATTGTTGTTTTTGCTTCTGGCTTACTTCACTCTGGATAATGGGTTCCAGTTTCGTCCATCTGAGTAGAATTGCTTCAAATGAATTTTTTTTTAATGCTGAGTAATATTCCATTCTGTATATGTACCACTGCTTTCTTATCCATTCGTCAGTTGATGGGCATCTAGGTTGCTTCCATGTCCTGGCTATTGTAAACAATGCGGCGATGAACATTGGGATACATGTGTCTCTTTCAATTCTGGTTTCCTCGGTGTATATGCCCAGCAGTGGGATTGCTGGGTCATATGGCAGGACTATTTGCAGCTTTTTAAGGAACCTCCACACTGTTTTCCATAGTGGCTGTACTAGTTTGCATTCCCACCTACAGTGTAAGAGGGTTCCCTTTTCTCCACATCCTCTCCAGCATTTATTGCTTGTAGACTTTTGGATGGCAGCCATTCTGACTGGTGTAAAGTGGTACCTCATTGTGGTTTTGATTTGCATTTCTCT
>ML662454.1:5355606-5473894 GCA_007570785.1 Antilocapra americana
TACTTTTCTTGAAGTATAGCTGATTCACAGCGTGTGTTAGTTTCAGGTGTACAAATATGTATGACTCCCCTGGTGGCTCAGAAGGTAAGGTGTCTGCCTGCAATGCGGAAGACCAGGGTTCAATCCCTGGATCGGGAGGATCTCCTGGAGAAGGAAATGGCAACCCTTTCCAGTGTTCTTGCCTGGAAAATCCTGTGGATGGAGGAACCTGGTAGGCCTCAGTCTATGGGGTCGCAGAGTCAGACACAACTGAGCGACTTCACTTTCACTTCCTTTACATATATATAAATAATTCTTTTTAAATTTTTTACCTTATAAGTTATTACAAAATGCTGAGTATCATTCTCTGACCACTACAGTAGTTGTTGGTTGCCTATTTCATGTATGCAAGCATGCTAAATTGCTTCAAAAGTGTCTAACTCTTTGTGATCCTATGAGCTGTAGCTGCTAGTCCCCTCCGTCCATGGGATTCTCCAGGCAGGAATACTGCACTGGGTTGCCATACCCTCCTCCAGGGTATCTCCTCGACCCAGAGACTGAACCCATGTCTCTTATGTCTCCTGCATCGACAGGTGGGTTCTTTACCACTGGTGCCACCTGGACAGCCCATTTCATATAACACAGTGTGTTTATGTTCTGGGGAAGGAAATGGCAGCCCATTCCGGTATTCTTGCCTGGAGAATCCCATGACAGAGGGGCCTGGCGGGCTGCAGTCTGCAGGGTCACAAGCATCAGACACAGCCTAGCAACTAAGCTACGACCGCTGCCGCCAGTGTGCATGATCATCTCAGACTCCCGACCTGCCCCTCTCCTTGCACGGCCCCTCTGGTGACTGTTCATTTGTCTTCCCTGTTTGTGGATCTGTTCTATTTCTGTTTTGTAAATGAGTTTATTTGCATCTCTCTCTTTTTTTTTTTTCATTTGGACCCAGGGATTATCATATTAAGTGCAGAGAGCCAGACAGAAAAAGATAAATATCATATGATATCACATATATGTGGAATCTAAATATATATGCATATATATATGCTTAACAACTTTGAATTAATACACTTATACATGTATGATATTATGCCCTAACTATATCCCAGATTGCAAGGCAGATATTATGACACAGTTCATCAAGTCTATATCACATTTCATTAGTTTTTTTATGAATTAACAGTTCTCCATTTAAGAGACATTTATATCATATTCATATTTCCTTTATTATAAACAATGACACAATGAACATCTTTTGAACTATGTAAGCTTTAAGTAACGGACTCTTTTCTTTAGATAGAGTACCAAAAAATATATTCCTAGCTATCCATAGCAATACTTTTATAGTTTTTGATTTATTGTACAAAATTGTTTCCCAAAAAGATATCAAGAATTTATGCCAATGCCAGAATTGTGTATGTGCCAATTTAATTGCAATCTCTCTAGCATTAGCTAGCTATATATACATATCATTTAATTTAATTGGTGAAACAGAGCATCCCACATCTAAATTTTAAGACAAAAGAACTTTATAGCATAATGTGGTGTTAGAAAGATTTCTAGCGATAATTTAGCCCAATTCTCTTATTTGAAGTTCAAGAAACTGTCCTGGAGAAAGCCAGTGATGTATTCAAGGTTATAGAGTGCATTATTATTGGAGCAGATAATTGAATCCAGGTTTATTGACTCCCTGCTCATTGGCCCTCTGCATCAGCACCAGTCTCTTGGGCTTCTCATGGGTTTAATCACTTTGCATATCAATCCAAGAGCAATACTTACTAGTGTATTTTTTATTTAAATTTGTGTATTTTCAATTGGAGGATCATTGCTTTAAGATTGTGTCATTTCTGCCAAACACCACTATGAATCAGCCGCGGTATACATGCGTCCCCTCCCTCTTGAACCCCCCTCCCACCCCCTCCCCACTCCACCCTCTAGATTTATTATTGCTGCAAACCAGATATCTACATGTTCCTGTTTCTGCAAATCAATCAGAAACAGTGTTAGACACTGTAGTTGGAATTCATGTCCTTAATTACATGTTTGTTTTGGCTATATTCAAGAAATTGTCCTTCCTAATAGAGACTTAGTATTCTTTGGTAACATTTTCTCTTTGTCTATTGTATCTGTTTTGAATAGAAGAGTGTGGTAGGCAGAATTTTTTGATGGGACCTTTTTGTGCTATTATCATGATTATTTACCTTGCTGGCAACAGGCCTTTAAGGTATGGATCTATTGATTTTAAAATAGGAAGATTACCTTACGTGCGTCTGGTTTAACTACAGGATTCTTTTAAAAGCTACCTTTTTCCAGCCGGCCCAAGAGGCAGAGACATTGAGACTGTGAGGAGGGCTAGATGAGTGATTACCTGCCCTGAAATGAACACATGGAATGACTAGAGGGTTGTCACTTAGAGCTGAGAGTGACCCTTACCTGGAAGCCAGTGAGACAGTGGTAACCTGAGTCATCCAACTTCAAGGAGCAGAAGTCAGCCAACAACCTGAATGAGGTTGGAAGCAGCTTCTTCCCCAGGGACTTCAGAGAAGAGCCCAGCCTGGCAACCACTGGATCTTGGCCTTGAGATTGCCTGAGTAGACAACTCAGTGAGCCTGCTGAGACTTCTGACCCACAGAACTGGGTGTTGTTTTATGCCCCTGAATTGTAACTTTTACACAGCGATAGAACATTGATACAGAGGTTAATTCAGGATGACTGTCTTTCTCTGCAGAAGCTCTGGAGGTTAGATGCATTTTCCTCTGCTCCAGTACAGCCAGGAGCAGACACAGGATTAAAACTCAACTAACCAGGCATTCCTCTTATGGTATTGTATTTGATTCCAGGAAGGTAGTATTAGACAACAAAATTCAACTGCATAAACTTGAAGATCTAAAAGTGATTCATGAATCAGGCAGCATCCCATCTAAAAACTCAAAGGGTGCTCTGAAGGGTTGTCAAAAATAGAAGTCTTATATCAGAAGAAGTGTGGGGCAGGAGAATTACTAGCAAAATAAAAGAATTGCTTTGGGGCTTCCCTGGTGGTTCAGTGGTGAAGAATCCACCTGCCAATGTAAGAAACACGAGTTTGACCCCTGGTCCGGGAAGATCCCACATGCCTTGGAGCAGCTAAACCACTGAGCCACGTCTGTTGAGCCTGTGCCCTAGAGCCTGGGAACCAGACTGCTGAGCCCATATACTGCAACTGCGGAAGCCCGTGGGCCCTAGAGCCTGCGCTCTGCAACAAGAGAAGCTTCCGCAGTGAGAACTCTCCTGCCGCAGCTAGAGAGTAGCCCCTGCTTGCTGCAACTAGAGAGAAGCCTGCGCAGGAATGAGGACCCAGCACCGCCCCAAATAAGTAAATGAATAAATAAAATTAAAGCAGTTGTAATAATGTACTTTTTTAAGATAGAAGATAGTACACATTAATAATTCTCAAATTTGATTTTCTATTATACTAAGTTCAGGGTACATTGATTTCTGGGGAAAAATAAAAGCTTCTGTGGGCCAGGTAACAGTTCTAGTATAAAATCACTAAAAGGTCTGCACAAAGGAATTTTCATAATTATAACTCAATTTTATTTATTCCGTGAATGATTTAAAACATGTTTCCCCGGAGCACGTTTATTATCATTTCACAGAACTAGACTTCTTGTACACCCAATCTGGGAAGTGAATGTGGAATCAAAAAGGTTTTATAAAATGGAAACAGCCATTTAGACTACCCCAACAGTGGCTCAGATGGTAAAGAATCTCCCTGACATGCTGGATACCTGGGTTTGATCCCTGGGTCGGGAAGATTTCCTGGAGAAGGGAATGGCAACCCACTTCAGTATTCTTGCCTGGAGAACTCCATGGATGGAGGAGCCTCGTGGGCTACAGTCTACAGGGTCACAAAGTCATACACAACCAAGCAACTAACAGGCACACACTGAACGAGAACGCTAGGGACCGTGACTAGAGAGTGGCCCCAACTCACTGCAAGGAGAGAAAGCCAGAAGCAGTAAAGACCCCACACGGCCAAAAGTGAATAAACAAAATTATTAAACAAATAAAAAGATTAAACCAGGACATCTTTTGGGGGGAAGGGAACCGCGGGGTTTTATCATGTATCTTGCTTCTACAAGACTGGGGGGAAACCATGTGAAAAATAACTTCACTGGTGCTGACCAAAGAATTCCAGGGTCCTTGATTAAGATTACATTTCTAGGGAAGGTTGAAACTGTAATTAAGTCAGGTTTTATGTCTAGGTTTAATACCATGGGCTTCAGCACACATGAAGCCATTTTGGGCCTGTATTTTATTTTATTTTCTTCATTTTAGCAGTAGGAAGATTAGAAACCAAGAATTACGCATATAAAATCTTTACAAGACTCTTCCTGATACTAAATAACTTCTGTATTCCTGCCAGCTAGCCATCTGCAACAACAGGCTTTGCTCCTGAATTCTAAACCTGGACCTCCAGATATCCATTAGAATGGTGAATTCCTTAATATACTTCCTAGTAATTCTCTTTTGCTTAGACTATCAAGAGTTCCTTCCTGTTGCCTGTAAGAAATAAGCCAACTGATAGAAATGCTAAATAAAACATAAATTATTTTCTTAATCTTTCAGTCACATTCAGCAACCAAACCAATTTACTTCTAACCTAATTTGCTTAATGGAATATTTCATGACCTCACAGTGCCAGGACACATCTCTGTCAGCCCCATCTACTTAGTTTCTCCCCACTGATTTCTGGGGCCAGTATTGGATGGTCTAAATCTTAGAGAAATGCAAATCAGGTATAATGGTAATATCAGAGGTTGAGGGATGGTGATTTAGTCCATGCTTATTGTTTAGTTCATTAGGTAGAGTCTGAGAAGAGAAATTTTCTTATTCTACATAATTATCTCCAACCTCAATAATAAAGGTCTACTTAAAGTTGTCAATTCTAGTACCTCTATCCTGCTCATACTGTAGGTGTGCAGCTGAAGCTGAACCAATCATATAACTCAATTTTCTAGTCACAGGATTTGATTCACATGAATTCAAGGCCCAAAGTGGACCAATCAGAATCATTCTCCAGGATTTTTCCTGATGAAACATATTTATTTATTCATTTATTTTGTTTTAATTGGAGTATAATTGTTTCAAAATGTTGTGCTAGTTTCTGCTGTATAGCAGCATGTATAAGCTATAAGTATACGTGTACCCCTCCCTCTGAGACTCCCATCCCACCCCTCCAGGTCGCCACGGAGAACGGAGCTGAGCTCCCTGTGCTATATAGACGCCTCCTACTAGCTATTATATACATGGTAGTGTGTGCTTGTCAAAGCTACTCTCTCGGTTCATCCCACCCTCTCCTCCCCCCATGTCCCCAAGTCTATTCTCTAAATCTTCATCTCTATTCCTGCCCAGTGGAGCATATTCAACCTAATAATTTCATTTTCTTTGAAGTGACTGCAAATGGCATTGTTTTACATTTTTGTTTTTATGTTTGTTGTTAATATATACCAATGTGACTTACTGTGACTCACTTTTATGTGTTCTGGGACTATACTGAAGTCATTTATTAGTTCTAGCAGTTTTTCATAAGCTCCTTAGACTTTTCAACATAGATAATCATCTGCAAATAAAGACAGTTTTATTTCTTCCTTTTAACTATGTAGGCCTTTTATTTCTTTTTCATGCTTGATTGCAATGGTTATAATTTCCAGTATCATTAATAAAAAGTCTTGAGAGTTGGCATCCTCTCTTTAATTGCAGTTTTAGAGGGAGAATATTGTATTTTTTTCCATTATGTATGATTACTTATAATATTAACTGTAGGATGTTTGTAGATGCGCTTTATCAAATTGATAAAGAAATTTTATTTCTAACTTGAGTTCTTTTTTTCTTTTAATCATGAATAGGTATTGGCATAAATGAATATTTTTTAACTTGATTCTAGGTTTCATGCTGGAACTAGAACTTTTCCATGGTTTCAAGGACACTGATCTCTCTTCTCAATTCCTGCCTGCCCATTTTCCTGGACTAGAGTCTGAATTATACTTCTAGTACAGAAACATCTGGATTGTACTTCTAGCCTTCAAAAAGCAGTTATTTGGTTGTCTTCAAGGCCAGTACAAAGATTAATAAGGCATGGATCCTATTTTTAAGGGACTGATAGTTTAATGGGGAAATGAGAATGAAATTAGAAGGCATGTGTAGATAGATGCTGTGAGAGAGAGCACAGGGGTGGGCACAGTGCATTCATAGAGCTCTAAAGAAATAGGAGAGCTTTTGCGAAACATTGACACTTACAGGGAGTTTTAAACATAGTGTATCTAGCAAGGAAAAAAAAAAGAAGGAAAGGAGGAAGATGGCAGGAAGCAGGAGAAGATATTTTACACATACACAGCTGGCTTTAAGCCTTGCATAACAGATTTGAAAAGGGACATGTAAATGTCTAGGCTGCGTAAAGAAAGAATAGGTTAAACTAAAAATGATGAAGTGCTTGATTGCAAGGGATATTCAATAATGAAATCTTGGCTGTTATTTGAGTTAGAATTAAATAGGTCCTGGAGACTTTTAAAAAGAAAAGAGGCGTCTTTTGAATGCTTTAACTCAGCCTATACTAAAAGCAGAGACAGAAACACAATGATACAGTCAGTATTTTAAAGAGCTAAAAGCATTTTCCTGATCATTATTAGGTTGGAGACATCCAAAATTACTGAGCTCTATCCAGTCTTTACACCTCCCCTCTTCACATTCCCACCTTACTGTAATCACGGATTCATTTTCCAGAGAAACAAAAATGTCTTTAGGCAGCAGGTAAGCCACCTGAAAGATTACGTGAGAATAAAGTTGAATTAAGAAAGATGGTATTTTTCACTAAATGGTGTAACTCAACCTACTGGGAACTATGTGGCCATTAGTCCTTAGTTTACTGGAATTTATTTCCTCAACTTAAATACAGACATATAAAAAAGAATTTATTTTAGCCAGCATTAAAGAAATATCAGTAATTAACCAGCATTAAAGGACAAAAACAGAATGAAGCCCACATTGCCAAACCTAATTTCAGTAATTCTACTAAAGAGAATCTTCAAAATAGCAAGTAAATATGAAGCTATACAAAGGCATTATCATTTGACTAATAAACTAATCGATTGTCCACCTTGTAGCAGTCCCTTGTGCTAAGAACTGTAAGCAATAAGGATGAAGCTGACCCTGTGGGGTTCCCACAAGGAATTTGAAGTGAGAAGTTGTTATTATATATGAAACACCCAAGCACGATATTAGTGGAGGGAGAAAAAGGGAGGTAAAAATGTTTAATCAGGAAATGAGATGATGAGAGGTTATTTTATAGTAGAGCAAAGAAGCTTGGTTAAATATATGGGTGAAGCAAACACACATGCTTAGAGAATTCAGTTTGGGTTAGAAGGATTAGTTTGCTCTCTCTGAGCAAACTCTGGGAGACAGTGAAAGAGAGGGAAGCCCGGCTTGCTGCGGTCCCTGGGGTTGCACAGAGTTGGGCATGACTTAGTGATGGAACAACAACACTGTTTGAGTAGCATGAGTGTAGAGGAAATATTTTTAGTTCTGCAGTTGAAATATGCATCACTGCTCCATAGAGGACTTGTCAGTATCCTGCTGATCAAATTTGAAAAAGCAGGTCATTCTCCTGTCCTGTGGACTCCCAAAGATTCAAGTCTTTAGTCTCTTGCCTTGGTTATTTCTTATGCAGATGTCTGCTTGCCCAGTTGATGACTAGTAAAATTGTTTTTCTTTTCATCTTACAGTGCCGATACTTTGAAAAATATATGGTTTATAAGACTAATTTTATTGTGCAATGCTAACAGCCTATGTTATCTCCAAGGTCTTTGATTCAGATGAGTCAAAGTTCCAACAATTAGAAGTGCCTTGATTAACCTTGAAGGCCATTTTTGTTGTGTCAAAGTGAAGATACTTAGTTAAGCATCTTGGGAGGATACCATTTATCAGTCTGCTAGCCTCTTTCAACATTTTTCATAGACATGCCAACCCACATGCAGTCATTTTCTTAATGATTCACTCATTTTGTATTTTATTAACAATTAACGCATCAGTCTAGCTTTAAGGATTAGTTCAATAGAATTTTTATATTTAAATCATACATACATCTTTTTTAGACTTCTTCAGAGACAGCGGGAGGACTAAGATCAGTGAACCAATTAGATTTCCTCCCAGATACTTAAAAATTTGTGACCGAAGGAGAGTTAAACATTCTGGAAGAAAGCTGAATGAGACACCATGACATAGGAAAAGCCTTAAAAAAGCAAAAGCCACATGGGAGCCATGCAACCTGATACAGAGTCCATGCATCTTCCAGGGCCTAAATGGCACATCTTCCTATTCCTAAGACTCTTCACTTGATGGCTATTTCCTATTTCCATAAATATACTTCGCTTAATACGTATGTCCTTATTTCCATAAATATTTTTCCCCCAAAACATTGTTCCTTGAAGTAAAATTATACCAGAAATTTAGCTAACATTATTAGACTTCATGTCACAAGGTAGACGATGTGGACTTAAATCCTGGAGATAACAAAAAAATTTATCCTACAGGTAAGGCATTGGAACAGGCTGGAATGGAGAATACTGTGTCCCATAAAGAGGAAGTAGTTTACCCAAGTAGAGAATGGGAAAGTAACTCAGGGATGTATAGCCCGTGAAAGGGGATCATTGTTTGTGACTAGTCCTCAAGCTGGAAAATCATAGAGCCCCAGCATCAGAGTGGACCTCATTTTTATGCCAAAAGAGTCTAGAGAGAGTAATGTAGAAGCAGAGGAAGCCAGAGGGGAAGGAGAGAAATGGATCAAAAGTGGAGGAAAGGAGACCAAACCAAGAGAAGGGCAAGAGCGACTCAGGTTCCAAAAGAGCCAGGTCCCTCAACTCCAAGAATCTGTCCTCGCTGCGCGTTATTGGCCCTCTTCGGACAGCTAAGCTCAGAAATCCTCCCACCTCAACCCCACTCTTCCACCCCCATCATCGTGCACGCGCGCGCACACACACACACACACACACACACACATACACACCAGTGACTTGAACTTCAACACACACACACACACACACACACACACACACACACACACACACACACCAGTGACTTGCACTTCAAGTAGATGCTTGTTTCTTCTAACAGCAACACACCACTACTTAAGTAAACCTGGACTGAATCTATATGAGCTCCTTTAGGGTTACAGATCAGGCTAAGAGTTTGGACTTTATCCTCTAAGCAGGCTTCTAGGCTGGTGTTCGCTTTCCCCTAATATTTTATTGTTAAAATACTGAAGCATACAGTACATGTCAAAGAATGTTAAGTATTAATAAATACCTGTATACCTACCACTCAGATTGTATCATTAACATTTTCCTTGCTTTAGCACATACCTGTCTATCCCTCACTTTGCCAACAAAGTTCGGGTAGTCGAAGCCATTGTTTTTCCAGTAGTCATGTATGGATGTGAGAGTTGGACCATGAAGAAGGCTGAGAGCTGAAGAACTGATGTTTTTGAACTGTGCTTCTGGGGAAGATTCTTGAGAGTCCCTTGGAATGCAAGGAGATCAAACCAGTCCGTCCTAAAGGAAATCAGTCCTGAATATGCATTGGAAGGACTGATGTTGAAGCTGAAACTCCAATAGTTTGGCCACCTGATGGCAAAGAGTTGACTCATTGGAAAAGCCCTGATGCTGGGAAAGATAGAAGGTGGGAGGAGAAGGGGTCGACAGAAGATGAGATGGTTGGATGGCATCATCACCGACTCTGAACATGAATTTGAGCAAATCCAGGAGACTGTGTAGGACAGGGAAGCCTGGTGTGCTGCAGTCCATAGTCATAGAGTCAGACACGACTAAGCAACTAAACAAGTTCTTGTAGCTTTTTTATGAGTTGACATCTTAAAAATAGAGTTTTTCAATCCATAACACGTGGCATGCTTCCACTTATCTAGGTGTTTTAAAAATTCCCCAGCAATGTTGTATGGATTTCAACATACAGGTCTTACATAACTCTTATCATAAGTATTTGTGATTTTTCAATAAAAATCCTCTTGTAAGTATAATTGTTTTATCACTATTTCCATTTTTTTCCTGTTATCATGTAAAAATACAGTTGATTTTTGGATTACTTTTTTATTCTGAAAGCTTCATGACTCACTTATTAATTCCAATAGATTTTTTTTTTTGGTTCCTTAGGATTTTCTGTGCTAATAATCATGTCATCTACCAGTGCAAATTTGAAACAATGAAGTATCTATCATTTTTTTCTACTCTCAACAGAAATACATCGCTAGAAAGAGAATAAAGCAGAGAGGAATTTAAGAAATGAAATTCAGAATCATTGGAAAGATATTCAAGTTCATTCTTTTTTCTCTTTAATTTTGGATTGAGTAATGGTATAGAAAATCCAGAATGATCAACAAAAATTCAATGATATGTTCCCTCTTCATCTAAATAATCAGACCTCTTATTCACATCTTATAATTTAATAAAGGGAGAGACATTGCATCTTTCAAATCCCCTTCTCTCTTTCATTTCTGAACTCCTGACTTCCTGAAAGCCCAATCATATTCCTAGACTTCCCTTTCCAGAGCAGAAATTCTGGCTATATAAATCTTGGGTAAATAGTTTTATTTCCCATTTAATGAAATTTCTCCCTGATATGACAGCAAGAAAAAGTGAAGTATATGAGAGAGTCCTAAGCAGGTTGATAAGAAGTCTGGGGTACCTGAGGGGGGGAAAAAGGGGTCTGGGGTTCTTGAAGCAGAGATAGGGGTCTGGAATTCTCAAGGAGGAGGAAAAAGACAAACATCCTCCCCCCACCCCCGCCACATTCCTTAGTCTTAGTCACATAAGTTTTTTTTTTTTTCTTTGAGCCTGGAACTGATGACTACACAGCAAACAACTCAGTTTAAACTCTGTACTAAGGATTATATATAACAACAATGTATCCTGCTTGAGGACAGTTTCTCTTTCCTGAAAACCTTCTGGCTAATCCTGTTATCTTAGAATGTAAATTATGGGAGTGGGTCTCCTAAGATCTTTACAACCTTGAAACAGTCTTTTGATCTATTGGGGTAACTAATTAAAGAAGCAGATAACTCCCTTGCTCACACTAGCCAGGGGGGGCGCTCTCCGCCCCCTTCTGAAGTCTGTGTCAGAAGCATTCTCTGTCCCTTTTTCACTTTAATAAAACTCTGCTGTACAAAAGCTCTTGAGTGAGCAAGCCTGGTCCCTGGTCCCGAAGCTAAATCTTCTTCTTTGGAGATCACGAATCTGACATTGTTCACCATAAGCTATCATATAGACATGGAAAATATAACAGCCACCCACTAGGTGCTGTGGAGTTTAAAAATGACAACATCAGCGGAGCTCGGTTAGCAAAGGTCTTTGTGGATCCAAATCCATTCAAGGACTGTCCCTTGGCTAGCCTGTCTCACATATCATTGTTAAAAGTGTTTCAGAGTTTATCAGATTCAGGAATGCTGGTTCACACTAACGAAGCTCTCAAGAGGCTGATGAATAAAGCCAGAATAACAATGTACTAATTTACAGCGAGAAATATAAATCTAACATAGATTGAGTTTTATGTCAGCCTGGGCAGTGCATTCTTTCTCTATAGACCAGATAAGTGGGAAGATAAATTAGAAGAAAGTATGCCTGATCAGCACAGGATTGACACAAGGTAGATGAGTTTATATGATGCAAATACTTAATTGCTTCAGCTTAATAGACCCTGATGTATCCGTCCCCACAATAGGCATACGCCAGCAACTAGAACCAGACAGGTGATATTTTTAGGCCAGAAAATGTTCTTTCCCTGGCAGAGCAAGTCTAATGACTGCTCTATACTTGCATTGAAGAACACGTCCAACCTATTTTTACACATCCTTTCTGTAGTTAGGTTTTTACCTTCCATTAGATTAGTGAGCTGATGTGGAACAGTTCTGTATTTTTAAAGTTACTTGGCATTTTCTTACTTGTATCCATCATGAGTTGATTTCATGGACTATATTTTAGCAAGAAATTTTATCTACCTTATTTTAAAATTCAGATTTCCTTTGGAATGTTCTGATTCGTGTTCAACTGGAAGCAAGTCACCATCCTTAACATATTAAATCTTCAGAATAATCCTGAGACATAAACATTATTATCATGTTTTCTTTTTTAGAGCTGTGAAAACTAAGGATCAGAGAATTTAGGTGAGTTTACCATTTTTCAGTTGACAAATATATATTGAACATCAACCGTGTGCTAGGCATGGAGGGAAATGATATGGTAAACAATCTATTCATAAAGTCTATCTTACAGTAACATGTTGTTGTTCAGTCACTAAGTCGTGTCTTATTCTTTGCAACCCCAAGAACTGTAGCACAGCAGGCTTCCATGTCCTTGACTATATCTCCTGGAGTTTGCTCAAACTCATTCCCATTGAGTTGGTGATGCCATCCAACTATCTCATCCTCTGTCAGTATAATGAGACTTAAACAATAAAGTGATGGACTTTACACATGTGAGACATTTCCCACCTCCATTAGGCTGAGTCAGTGCCAGGGGGCTTTTTTCCACTTGAGGCTCATTTTATTCAATGACTTAATGAATGAGTGAATGAATGAATGAACAGGCACTATTTTTTAGCATTGCTTTTTTCTATAAATAAAGCAAAAGCAAAGTTGAATACGTACATTCACACTTTTAGAGATTTAAGACTAGGGTCCTGAGCATTGCAACTTTTAATGAATTCCAGCAGTTTTTCCAGCATTGTGCAGAATACAGAGGAGACGTGACCCAGACTAACAGACACGCCATCAAAGGGGGACAAAGGCCATCAGGATAACAGAAGGAGAGGGTGAATAACTTGCTCCAAGAGGAAACAGCTGGAGCTGGTTTCTGAATGCTAAACAGTTTTGAGTTTCTCTTTGATTCAAGAAAGCCAATTCCTCACAACTTAAACTTTGAGATGTGTTCTTAACATCGACAAGACCCCCAAACTGAGTTGGGAACATCCCGTGGAGAGGTTTCCTTGGGTGATTTTCTTAACGCCTCTCTTCTGTACTGGTTCAGTGATGTAACAGAAATGGCCTTCGTCTGATATTTTCTTCTCAGATCCTAGTACAATGCTAGAGGGGCAAAGGTCTTACAACATATAAAGGGGAAATATAAGTAAGATGTTTCAGTTTAAAACAACATAAAAGATCCCATTTATTTTGTTCTTAACACATACTAGATACTGTGATAACCATGGACTTACGTTAACATGAAGTCACCATGGGTAAATGTGGTTATGATCATCCATGTATTATAGGTGAGGACATAGAGGTCCAGAGAACAACAATTATTTACCCAAATCTAGTGAGATCTGAGCCAGAATTTAAACGTAGTCATGGAAAGTTCTAAAAGACCAAGGGTGTCGCCACCCCCACACTGTCTCTCTCAGTTAAGGGGCTGTAGGCTGCGTCTGCTGCAAACTCTTCCATTCTGGCCCTAGCCTGATTTAATTTCCCCTTTTTTCAGTATCTCCTATAATATCTCTTTGACTCTCTCAGAGCTTTAAACATTTAGTATTGTTTTAGGAATCAAAAAAAAAAAAATATGTTTCTGTGCTAGATTCTCCTCTTCTTAAATGCAAGGATGATGTCTACATTTGTTCTTTCCACCAGTATTTCATGAGACATTATTTAAAACAATCTTTAGCAAGCATTCATTGAATTGAAGGTCATTTGAGTGCCCGAACAGGACTGAGTGATATACAAGCTAATGTGAAAACATCGCAGGCTGTCTGTTTAATGAATTTTGCTAAGACCATGAACCAATCAGAGATGTTCTAATTTACAAGCGGGAAAGCCTTTCCAATCTCTGTTATGAGCAAAGAACAGGAACAATTTACCAAGCATCTATTATGCTCCCATTATTTTGTTATACATTATGGGAGGATATAGTTCTTCTAAAACAGTATTATGGAAAAGAGCAGAAAACCACACCACTTAATGAATAGAAATGTTTATATCTTCAGGGCCTGTCAGATTGTCTGTTGCAGACAAATCCTTATTATTTGTTTGCTGAATCACATTAAAAAAACAGAGTAACCTCAGAAAGATGGCCAAATAAGATGTCCTTCACTCATATTCCCCCATCAGAAACAGTAATTACAATCAATAGACAAAAGTGCCTTTGTGGGAGCTTTGGGATTCAGGTAGGAAGCTGTGAAAGAAACTTCACTGCAGTCCAAGACCAAGTTAAGCAATTTTGAGAAGGCAGACTGGCACCCAGGAAGCTGACTCACTGACTGTGGTCCCAGCTTCACACATGGAAACAGCTCCATACCCTGGAAGACTCCACTACGACCCAACTTGGCTTTGGGCATCTCTCCAGCACTGTATGTCAAGGGGCCCAGTAGAAGTCATCCCTCTCCATTTATTAGCTAACAGGCATGCAGACTTGGTCCTGGCTGCGGACCTTGATTCGGCCTTTGAACTGCCCCTCCCTCTCTTTGCCGCAGTCCAAAAGCCCCTGGAGATAAGCCCACCAAACTCTCTCAGACCGTAGATTCTGAAAGGACCCTGTAACTGGGTTCCACTCCTATCAAAGGGGCAGTGCACCAGCAGACCTGCCAGTCCAGGACCAAGCAGGAGACCTTCCAGCCTGCCCTCCAGAAGAGCTTGAACAATCCCTATACTTGGCTCTGGTCTTCTAGCCACAGTCCACAGACCAGTACTGTGACCCAGGTAACTAGAGGGAGACACTCCATCTACACCCTTGGAGATCTTGAAAGGGCCTTATACTAAGCTCCAGCACTGCCCAGACAGTCTGTGAGCGGTCCTACCCATACAGGGACCAGGCAGGGGACACCCACATATGTATCTTGGGACGTTCTGTAACTGCTCTATCATCCACTGCATCCTCAGAGCCATCAACAAGGACCAGGTCAGTCTGTCCAGGGACCTGATAACACACCCTTCTATGCTTCCAGAGCTAGGTTTGTAGACTTCAGTCTTTTGGCTGCAGAAAGTGGAAAAGCCCTGAGACTTTGTTCTAGCCCTCCAGCCACAGTCCCCAGGCCACAGGGCTAGGCCTGCCTACCTAGGGACACATTCAGTGATCAAGCAGCAGCCTTCCCAGACACCTGGCAGGAGCCACACCTGACCATAAACTTGAGAAGTAATAGGTCAGCTATCTTAGAACTCAGCTGTGGACCCTGAAGCAGACACTGTCCCAGTGCTACCCTATGGGCCAAGGGACCAGGAGGCAGTGCCCTTCACCCAGAGACAGACAGGACCCCCCGCGTGAGCCTCTGGTAACAAGCCTGACATCTACAGACCCCACTGCGAATCCAGTGACAGGACAACTGCGCTTCTGAGTGTAATCCCATCAGCTGGGGAATAGACAGGAGAGCGTCCTTACCTGCTAAAATGAGTCTTTAAAGACTAGAAGATATGTTTGAATATAGATGCAAAACAATCCTGGGGCTGAAGAATAGAGGGATAGAGCTGAAAAAAAATCAAATCATGATATACAACTTAAAAAGCTTAAGTTTACATAATACGTCAATCACATCTCAATACAATTGGATAAAGACAAAGTATAGGTCATGAACTGTATACCATCAAAGCTTGATTCTAGGTCTTTAAAAAAAAATCTGTGTAAGCTAGATTTTCTTAGGTTGCAACAGATAGAAAATGCAGCTCAGTCTTCTGTTGGAAGCAGTCCTTATTGTCTCCCAAATCCCATCTCAATTAGTCTGCTTTACATCTCTTAAATCCAAAGGGTCTTCATTTGACTTGGAAGGTCCTAGTTTCCTGGAACCAGTTTTTGTTTCAGAGGACCAGTGCCTTCTAAAGAATTAACATGTAAGAACTAGGACTGTATGAGAAAGTCAACTGACATAAAACTGTCACTCCACAAAATGGGCTGATTAAATAGTAAAAGGTCATTAATCCAGATTTTGTTAGAATTCAGTCTAAGCTAGAATGAAATTTACATTCCCCTGCCTATGAAGATATGATTTTATAAGAGGAATAATGTGGTTATATTAGAGAAATATATACTTAAAAATTTACAGCAAGATGTTTTCAAGTTTACTTTACCCCTGATTATCATGATGCCACTAGCAATTCATTCATGTATTTTGGATGAATCAGATTCCCTAAAAACCTCTAATAGCCATAACCTTATTTATCTAGCTATTTATTTATATAGTTTCTGATTCTAAAAGGAACTTGAAGTGGCCAATATAATTTTTTAGCTCCATTCAGGGCAACACCATACATTTGTAGAGTTCATTACAAATAACATCTGCTTGTGAACCTCAGTTAACTCACATAGCAGTTACCTGAAGTAGGTAAGAGAGTTTACAGAGCTCATTTCATCAGTGAAAAAATTGAGGCTTCTGTACTCTTGATGATTGTCTAAACCAATCTTATAAATGGTCAATAGGGGTTCAGGACAAGGGCCTGGAGAGGATCATAGTCTGTAATCATGTCCATTGCCCTGGCTGCCACTCGTAATTACTATGCATGCTAAGTAGCTTTGGTCATGTCTGACTCTTTGCGACCCTATGGACTATAGCCTGCCAGGCTCCTCTGTCCATGGTATTCCCCAGGCAGTAATACTGGAGGGGTTGCCGTGCCCTCCTCCAGGGGATCCTCCCAACCCAGGGATCAAACCCACATCTTTTATGTCTCCTGCATTGGCAGGTGAGTTCTTTACCACTAGTGCCACCTGGGAAGCCCATAATTACTATACATGCTTGATAATAAATACATCTCTGTTTCCAGAACAAAACTGCACCTCTAAGTCAGATGCTTCACCAAGCAGAATAGCTTCTTTAAAAGCTAAGACCCCAGCCTTGTGTGTTGAATGTCACCGAATCACAGAGATGGGGCAGGGACCTCCAGCTCAGAATGTTGAGGTATGAGCATCAGTGAAAGGTCAGATCCAAGCATGGATATGTCATAATCCTCTCCTCCCCACAAGCCCTGACATTTCTGTTGTCCAAGCTCTATTTCTGCAAGAGGCTATTGCCAACCGCCCCGGATCTGGTGCCTGTCACTCAAAGTTAACCCTTCCTATTTTCACTGGAGGATTTGGGTTTTGTTTTCCATAGAGATTTAATCAAACCATCTACTCCTGTTTTAACAACTCTGCTATCTCTTGTATTATGTTTCTAGAACAGAATACAAAATTCCTTAGCCAGAATGTAAAATCCTCAGGACTGGTCCCAAATTACCTCACTTTTCCATGTTGTCTTGCTCTCCAGATTCCAAGTGTTTCTTCAGTTATTCGACACCCCTTCCTCATTGGCTACCTCTTCATATTATGTTCCTTCTGTACCTTGAATATGCTTTCCCTCTATACCACTCTTAACATTTCTTTGCAGCCTTCAGTATGCAGTTTAAATGGCATCCCCTTCTAGGAAACATCATCGACTCTCCAGGAAACATAAGTTACTCGTTGTTTTTATAGAACAAAAGTACACTCCCATTGATGAAGCATCACTCAGCATGTTTACTTCAGTCTGTTTGCTTGTGTCTCTTACCAAGCAGTTTTGCAGGAAGAAGACTGAAAACAGTCAAGCGTGTCTTCAAAATATGTGTGTAGCAGTTTTCCATTCCTCGCATAAATGGGCAAACAAAACTATGTTACATCCAAAAACTGGACAGTGGTTCATAAAATCGCTCTTTTTAAATCCACCCTTGAGATTCGTATCTAGTCTTCTATGTTTTAAATCCATTTAAGTGTGGATGGCTCCTAAATATATACCTCCTGGTTGAATCTCTCCTCTCGACTCAACTCTTTATTTGTGATCTCTACTTAAGATGTCATACCTGTATCTCAAAGCTAACGTGGTCAAAAGTGAAATCCCTGCTATTCCTCCAGCGTCTCCCCATCTCAGCTGGTATGGCCCAGGCAGTGGGCATCTCTCACCCTCTTACTCACCACATCCAAACCATTGGCCAGTCGTGTCACTGAGCCCTTTGAAACACTAGTGTCTTTCTTGCCGCTTCCACGGCTGTCACGCTCATCCAAGACATTTTTCAACTGGATCATTGCAACAGCCTCTTCCAATGTTTCCCCGGATTCTCCTCCTGCGCTCTTGATCTACTCTTGACATATGAGGCATCATTTTAGAATAAAATCCAAATCTTTCGCTTCTTTGCGCCAAACCTTCTGAAGACTTCCCATCTCATTTACAGTAAAATCCACAGTCCTTCTGAAGGCCTACCAAGCCCATGGAGTCTGACCATTCATTTCATCTGGTACGTTCCCAGACGTCCCTCTCTGCTTGACTGACCCAAGCCATGTTGGGTTCCTTTTTGCTACTGAAGCATCCCAAGCTGTTCTTGCACACTTTGTGCTTCATATTCCTTCTGCCCGGACTGTTCTTCTTCTAGATATCTGCATGGCTCACTCCCTCACTTACTCTTTATCTCAAGCCTCTGTTTAAATACACCCTTCAAGCTGTGGCCACTCTGTACTCCTGACCACTGCGTCTACATGCACAATCTCAGCCTGAGGTTTCCTATCCTGTTACCTGCTTCAGTTTTCATCTTACTATTATAAACTGTATCTTTTATCTTACTCATTGCCTTTGTCTCCACTAGAAAGTTACCTGAGGTCAGGGGGTTTTGTCTGGTTTCTTCTGTATTTCTGGTGCTTAGAACACTTCTGGAAACAATAGGCAATTGTCAGAAGAAAAAAGGGACGGAGAAATGGAGAGAGGGAAAATTATCCATTACATTACTGTTATGAGGTCATTCATAAGAACGAGGCTGATCTGTATTTATGATATGGAAGTATTTCCAAAATATATTATTAAAAGAAATCAGATTTCAGAATGGCATGCATATCATTCCTGCTTTTAAAAATAAATAATTTTACATCAGGTTGTGTATATATAAAATGAGGGCAGAGAAAGGTATATGCCAGGTAACAGTGGGTGTCTCTGAAAGTGGTACGAAATGGCACTTAAAACATCTTTGTTTTGCATTTCTGCGTAATTTGCATTTAAAATATGTATATATTAAAATTTTAACAGTGAAAATTTAATATTCAGTGATGGTGTAGATCCATATTTTTTGCACATTGAAAGCTGTTTATCATATATTTGTCATGTCAAGAGCAGCTTAGAGAATAGTAATAACATAAGCGTTAATGTTCAATTTGGAAAACCAAACACTCTGCAAATTAAATGTATTTTTTTTTTCATTTTTGTTGCCAAAACACATTTGGCCACAGAACCTAACCTGAACTGACATGTGCTTATTTATAGACCTTAGCACTGCATAATGTGAATATTCATAATTTTCACTAATTCTGCCTCAGAACCTGCAGTGATATGTCATATAATGAATACACTCTAAATTAACTTTCTAAAGTCTAAACAAATTCTGAAATACATCCAACCGCAAAGTTTTTTTTTTTTTTACGAAAGGCATTTTGCATGTATTAATATTTTACTGCCCTTACAACAAAGCTATTATCTTTCCTTTGTGTGATTTTGACTATTTTTTTATTCCTCTTTTGTTCACTCTCGAATGAAAATTTGTTGAATTTTCATTGCTTTCTACAATAAGCTTCTGTGTAATAAGTCTACAGTAGAAGCTGTGGTAATAAATAAAAGAATTTCAAGCATTTAAAAAAAAAGAAGCTTTAAAATTGAGAAAACTATTGCCCTATCCCAGGTATGGCTTTGCTGCTCTCCAACCCTAAGATTTAGTTGACTCTTAGTCTCCAGGTAAAAGAAAGCTAACCTATTAGATTAAAAGACAAGAATGGGTAAATTTTGATGAAATAGGGACACAAAGGCAGACAGATTCCAGGAATACCCTGGGACAGATTCTGCCCCAGCCACAACGCCAGTCCTGCAGTGGGGTGACAAACACGCCGTCGTGGCTGAATTGACTGAACTTCAGTGAAGGGCAGTCATATTTCCCCCATCCCAGCATTTCAGGCTGGTTTCCATTAAAGACAGAAGGGAGTGCTGGCGATATTAATAGAAGAAGCATGTTCTTTTCCTGTTCAGCTATTTAAAGAAATGTTCCTCTGCGAGGTGTGCTGATTGATGCAGCTTATCTTCTGCAACCCAGAGAGAGCACACCGCTCCTCCCTCCCATTACAGCCCCTACTTAATGGATCTGTAACCGACTTACATTTTGTGATATGAAATTTACAAGAAAAAGGGTGTATGTTAGAGAAGGTGGGGGAGAAGAGACTGTTATTGTTTCCAGGTGCTTCTGATTATACTTGTGTGGGGTATGAACAGCCTTAATTGTGTTCTTGGTTATAAATGCATCATAAACAAATTTAGGAGACAGTCAGGCAGTCTTAAAGGAGAGCTGGGAAAGTATTGTCACCAACTAGGTGACCTTAAGGTACAATACAAATGATTGTTAATGAGGATGAGAAACACAACCAGCTGTTCCTGAGTGGCTTAGAGATGTGGCCAGCTAAAACAAAACAGAATTAAACTCCAGAGTAAAGTGCGGCATGTGGCTTGGACCTGGATTTTTAGAGAATGATCTCACAACCATTTCTTGACATCCTTTCCAGCATTCAAGTCCTAGTTCAAAAACTGCTTCCTCTTTAAAGCCTTCCCAAATCTCTACCAGTTGGAATTAATTTTCCCTTTCTTTCAATAACTGCTGTTGCTGTTCCCTGCATCTACTAGACTATTATAATTTTCCCACTTTTGACTGTTTGGGTTTTTATGAAGCGTCTCAAATGCTAGTCATCTGTCTGTTTGTTTGAGACTTTTGCCAAATCTGTGCTGTCCATATCTTCTTTACTTACAATTCTCTTTATAATTCCTGGGCTTCCCAGGTGGTTCACCTGGTAAAGAATCTACCTGCGATGCGGGAGACCTGGGTTTGATCCCTGGGTTGGGAAGATCTCCAGGAGAAGGGAGCAGCTATCCACTCCAGTAGTCTGGCCTGGAGAATTCCATGGACTGTATAGTCCATGGGTTCATAAAGAGCAGGATACGACTGAGAGACTTTCACTCTCTTTATATTTACCAGCTTTTATTTCTTTAATTTTTGCTTAGCAGCTTTTAAAAACATTTCTTCTTTAACCTCATCCTAGGCAGTAATTTCTATGAAAATAAAATATGTTGTAAGTATATGCATGCACATATATTTATATATTTGAAAGTGTGTCAAAATAAATACAAAATGTTTTAATGTATAGCCTCAAATCACTTGGAATGTCATCAGTAATTCACATACTGTACATTAAATTCATACCAGTATTTACAAAACCACTGCCCTCTTTTACACCGTTAGGTCCTCGGGTAGAGGAACCATTTTTTACACAATGCAGTGTGTTCAAGAGCTTTTGAGACCTTCACAAGACAGTATGTTAGGGCAATATAATCTCCATAATCATGATAAAAATAATTTAATACTATAATATTCTGATATAGCTTTAAAATATAAAAATATTTAAAATCAAAACAAATGCCAAAGACACCACACAAAACAAAATATCAACACTTTCTTTTTTCTTTTCATCTTTCTGTTAGTGAGGTATGGTTTATTTATAATATTATATTAGTCTCAGGCATAAAACATACTTATTCAAAAGTTTTGTAGATTGTATTCCATTTATAGCAACTATAAAATATTGACTATATTCCTTGTGTTGTACAGTATATCCTTGCGTGGGCTAAGTCACTTCAGTCATGCCCAGCTCTTGGACCATAACCCAAGGCTTCAACCATAGCCCATCAGGCTCCCCAGTCCATGGGATTCTCCAGGCAAGAATACCAGAGTGGGTTGCCATTTCCTCCTCCAGGGGATCTTCCTGACCCGGGGACTGAACCCACATCCCTTACATCTCCTGCATTGGCAGATGGATTCTTTACTACTGTGCTGCCTGGGAATATCCTGGTGGTTTATCTTTATTTATACACTGTAGTTTATAAAAAGTGATCACCAGCAGGGAGAGGGCAGAGGGAGTGGGACAAGATAAGGACAGAGGATTAAGAGGAATAAAATACTATGTTCTTTTCATTTTTGAGTCTTTCTGTTTTTTGTTATATTCACTTTTTGTTTTATTTTTCATAGTCCATAAAACATTAACATTTTAAGTAAAGACGGCATTAGTTATTTACAAACAGAAATGATGATTCCTGCCTTAGAGACTTGTTTAGCTAACATAGTAAGTGTTTTGCTGTGGAAGCCCATGCTTTTAAACTTTGCTGTGTGATTGGGGAAACTTGATTCTTACCACTTCATGTTTTCCTGAGGGAGCCTTTCTAGGGGAACGTTTCAGCTGGCTTCTCCCCAAAGGAGGAGAAGCCACACTTGAATGACAGGATGGGGAAAGGGATTGCTAGGTATGAGCTCCTGGGGACAGGAGTTAGCTGCCCTGTCCCCTGCCCCTCTGCCTGTGCCCAGGTGGACAAGGATAAATCTGGGAGGAAGGCGCTTTACAGGGAAGCTTGATAATGGTATCAGTCCTACAACATATTCTATAATACTTCTTTTACAGTAACAAACTTACATTTTGATTCCCACCTGTCTAAGTTCTGGAACTGTTTCTGTTATTTCTGAACTCAAGGGAAAGAAAGGTATGTTACTGATTCGATAGAGCCTTCCTATTTCAAAGTGCTTTACAAACCTCAAAACATTAGAATAAGCATATGTATTGTCATGCCTCATTATTTTTTTGTGATGTGAGTTCACTGGTATCCTTAATAATTATCTTATATAAAATATGTACAAATGCAGAGCTTAGTGACTGGGAAACAAAAGCCACTTCAGACATGCTGTTTTCCTTTTTCACGCCCTCTCCTCAACCCTAGCTCTTAATTACCAGTCACATCATATCAAGGAGTTTTCTATCCTTGGCCCATAGCTGCTGCCTCCATCCCTCTCCCCTTGTGCCCTGGCCCTCAAGGAAAACATCAAGTTTAGCATGATAATGTAATTAAGGTCATATTCTGCCTTCAGTCATCAATGTGCAAATGCTGTATGGCTGATGAGATAGTCCTAACAGAGTCTCCTAACCTGTACCCTCCAATGAAGCTGAATAGGCACAGTATCCTCAGCCCCTTTTCGACAAGAATGAAAATCTGTCCTCCCCTTCGGGCTTCTGCAGAGTCAGAAGAGTAAATAGCATCCGTGTTATAATCATGGGCATTTTCAGAACATGGATTTTAAGAAACACGAACTTCATCCCTCCTGTCTCTTCAGCTGCATGGGCGTTTCCTTTCTGGAAGCTGCACTGGAGTATCAGGATGGGGGTTCGGATACCAAAAGGATACTGTGGGCTCAGAGGATGTGTAGTCACTCGTAAGGAAGAGAGAGTCAGAGCAGAAGCGCTGTCCCAGGGTACCTGGGTGGAGGGGGACCAGCCAGAGTCGGGAGACCGGACCGGGTAACCGTTCAACTGTGGTTCTGGGCTTTAATTCTCTCCATCTCCTGAAACATGGGTCTAGTCCTGTCTGCTTTCCACAGGGTGTTTTTTTAACCTTTTGTGGGTTTTTTTTTCCTTCTATGAACTGGAGATTAAAGTAATGACCACTTAATAGGGCTCACATAAGAATTAAGTGAGACCAAGGCTTTAGCTGGTTCATGGCATACCATAGCACAATACCTGAAGTAAGTAGTAAATAAATATTAGTTTTTGTCAATATTTTAAAATCATAGACCTCATCCTTTTGTGACTAATTCTGAGTATCAGGTTTTCTACTAATTTTTACTCATAAGCCACATCATTGGTCTAATCATAACAATGATGTAATTTCATTATTCACTCCTTATACTACTGGAGAAAAACAAAAACTTAAAAAGTTTCCTCTTTTGCCCTCATGAATATTTCATCCATGAATACTGTGAGTGTGGTATTTTTTAAATTGTGTATCATATCATATTTATCTCTTGCTTACAATCTTTCAATGCATTTCCACTGTTCTTGGAAAAAAGCAAAATCTTCCACCTGACAAAAGATGTCCTACATAATCCAGCGCCTCACCTCATGTTGCCCTTCTTCCCTCTTGAGCTTCTAGCCTCGCTTGTCTGTCTTTCCTAAATAAGTCACTCTCTCCATCCCAGGGCCTTTGCACATGCTGACAGTGAAGCTTCTTTCCCCAGTTAGCTCTAGTGTGTTTACATCCATTTAAACATCTGTTATTCTAGGACAGTTTAGTTGATGCTCCCCTATCTGCTCTACCTCAGATAGTAAACAATCTCATTTTTGTACGATTCATTTATTGCATGTGTTTTTCCTTTACAGTGCTTGCCCAAGTTAAAAATCACATATTGGTGTGATTATTTTGACGACCTTCAGTCCTTCTTCTTGAGTGCATGAACCTTGTCTATTAAACATGTTCTTACTTCTCTGGACTTGAAATTGCCTGGGAGGCACTGGATAACTGTTTGTTAATGCAATATGCTTTCAGTTCAGTTCAGTTGCTCAGTTGTGTCCGACTCTTTGTGACCCCATGAACTGCAGCACGCCAGGCCTCCCTATCCATCACCAACTTAACACCATTTTAAGTATTCTGAAAGTCGAAATTAAAATGTTTCAATCATCTGCTCAGGGATATCCAGCCATCAAATGCTAGGATGTTAAATTGGTAACAGTGCTGTTTTTTTTTTTTCCTTTGAAGGTTTAAAAGGAGAACTGAAATAGGAATGCAATCAAGTTAGAGATGAAGAGAAGGGCTTCATATCCTTGTATCTTTCATGGCAGACATTTTTAGTCACTCCTAACAGTTTTCCACTACATACAAACTGGTCCTTCTCAACACAACTAACTCTCCAACAACTAGTTGAAACCCATTTGCTATTCTAGCAAACATTTCAATGAGAAGATCTTTTGAATGGTGAACAATGAGGCATAATTTTTATACTACCCATGTGGCAGTGAAACCAGAAAGTAATGGATCAAATTTTCAGATGTGTTTTGGATTCATTAGTTTTCCTTAAAACCCTCAAACCCATATTATCTAGTACACCCATATGAATATATAACTCATCTTGGATATGTAATTGAATACATTAGCAGTGAATGAATGAATGAATATAATTGGGTCATATGGAAATAATAGCAGTTTCACTCTTAATTTTGACATAAAATCTAAAATTCCAAGTAGAATCAGCATCTGTCCTCTGATTAATTCTATAGTCAGTTGAGGTCTGATGACACGTGGAAGCCTATATAAAAATAGAACAGGGAATACAGAACATTACAACTCCCCATTGATTAACTGGAGTTCTTTTTCAGGACCTTGTTCCAGGTCAGACTCCCCGAGTGTTTTTAATGTCCTGATACAACACTGAACGGGGCTTCCCTTGTAGCTCAGTCAGTATAGGATCTGCCGAAAATGCAAGAGACCCAGGTTCAATTCTTGGGTCTGCCAGATCCCGTGGAGAAGGAAATGGCAACCACGTCCAGTCCTCTTGCCTGGAGAATCCCATGGACAGAGGAGCCTGGCAGGCTACAGTCCATGGGGTCACAAAGAGCCGGACACAACTTAGTGGCTAAACCACCACGTGACACTGAATATGAGGGAAGCTCAATGTGATGCTTGTTAGCTGGTCTTCCTGGATGTCCCGGGACTCTCTGACTGTAACCGTTGGACTAGGATTCGTCTCCTCCCATCAAACAGAAACACTTCTGATCCACAGCTTAGCTCGTGCAGTCTTTTTGACAGGTTATCCACTACTCGAGTTTAATCTGCCCCAGGTAGATCAAAAAGAATTGATAATGAATTTTTTGATTGGATGCCTGTCTTTTCACTCTCCATCTCTTTACCTTTCGGCAGCTGAAGGGGATCCATCATGATAATTTCCCGTTATTAGGTTTGAAGTGTTTTGAATGTGAAATGCCTTTTCACTTAGAAAGAATTGATGCCTATAACTTGTAATGTGTTAGCAGTCTGGTAGAGTGCTTGACAGCCCAAACTGCATTACAGGTAGCTAATCCTCATGGCTGAGCTCCATTAAAGAATAGATCGCATCTGTTAATACAGCCGTAGAGCGTGGGTCATTGTGCTGAAAGGCAGTCTAGCTGCTGGGAGAAAGATTATTATGTGACTTTATTCTATTTTCAACTTGGAGAATGTATGGAAGATATACTAGTCATGACTGATTAAAGATACCAGAGGGGATTTTATGACTCTCCTGGTATGTGCCAGGCTTATAATTCCCACCAGGAAGAAAAATGTCCCCAGTGGCTTAAATGAGACCAATAGCGAACATCAAGCTATGGACAACTTCCTAGTTGCTATACATTCTTCACCGTGACTTCTCCCACATTTCATACAGTTCTTTAGAATATGACCCTGGTATCCTCTGACCCTTAATTTTTATTGATAATGACCCCTAAGAAAAATAGACTTTCTGTTCCAATATTGTGGCCCTGGTCTGATATGGGTTACTAACTTTTTTTTCTAAAAGCTTAGAAAAGTAAGTACCTTTCAGTTTATGTACTGTCTCTAATCTATAGGCAGTGAGGATCTTGTGGTTCTTTACTGAGGTCTAAAAGCTGTGATAACGTGTCTGTGCTATGGTGCATTAAAAATGCCCACCTTCGGCAACAAATGGGAGAGAGAGTGCCAGGAGACAATGTATTTGTCATCCTCGGTGTAGACAAACTCAGACAGAGCCTAGTAACCACAATCTTTGGGGCAATTAAAAATATAGTCAGATTTATAGCTCTTGCTAAGTTATATAATCTATCAGAAAGTATTATAGACTGAATGTCTGTATGCCCTTCACATTCACTGAGGTCTAATCCTCAGTGTGATGGTACTTGGAGGTGGGCCTCTAGGGGTGATTAGGTCCTGAGGTGTGGCCCTCATAAGTGGGATTTGTGCCCTTATCAAAGACAACCCAGGGAGCTCTGTTGCCGCCCTCTACCATGCGAGGACTTCAATGACCGTGAGCCATGAAGCAGACCCTCTCTAGCCACCAAATCTGCCAGCGCCTTAATCTTGAGCTTCCCAGATCCAGAGCTGTGAAAAATAAATGTAGGTAGTTAAACTCATCAGGCCTACGGTATGTTTGTTACAGCAGCCCTAGCAGACTGACACAGAAGGTCGGCTAGAATATCTGAAGTCCGCATTGTGAGAAGGGTCCCACTTTATCATGTTAAATGCAGTTTTTAATAAACAGAATATTATTAAATGAAATTCAAAAGATAGCCCATTCAGCAGTCAAGCTTTCATTGAACAGGTATTTGTGTATTAATTCCAAAATTCCATAAGAGGAAAGAGAAGTGCTGACAAGATGCCTAACCTTAAAGAATATACACATCATGGTGTGACACTAAATGCAGATGTATGGAATCGTTTAATAAGCAGGCAAATGGCATTCAATTACCAGAATGTGAGTAATCTGTGATTTCAAAAATTGCTTTATTATATCACCCACACAAAATGGCTTCAAAGTGAACTCAGAGTTCCTTCAGGTGGAAAGGATGTCTCTCAAGGTCTATAAAGTACTTATTTCTTATAAACCAGAGGTTGTACCTTGGAGTTTATCTAGCCCACATCTGATTTGTAGGGAAACTGTGTGGTCAGTGGAGATTATCATATTTATCAGAAGTCCTCAGTTTTGACAGCAGATTAGATATCTGAATTCCCAGTCTAGTGCTGGCACTGGAAAATGTTTATAAAACAATTTTTGAAAACAAAATATATCCAACTTTAGGCTTGTTCAGTGATTGAATAATCTGTTATTTAGTACTTTATCATTTCAGATAGCCTGGTGTAGTAGATAAGAATAGAGGATTAGGATTAACATAAATTTGGCACTTTTATTTCATAGCCAAATAACTTTGGAGGAGTTCTCTGTTTTCCTACCTGTAAAACAGAGAAAACAATACCTACTAGATAAAGTAATAGTGAGGTTTACTATAACTAAATGTAATAATGTATATGAAACCAATGTACTGGACACTAACTATCTTAACTTCTCCATGCCATTGTATCTTGTCAGTTACATGAAAGGTATGAAACCTCATTGGTTAATTTTTTCTTCTCCAGTATAGAGTTTAAGCTGCTAGAATGATTGAAACTGCAGTTAAGATACAAATTGGAAGGGACTGTAATGTATCTTTGTGTCCATTAAGTCTAAAGAGCAGGCTAATATAAAAAAAATCATTCATTTTGCATTCATTATTAATTAGCAAGTATTGAGTGAGCATATTTTAAGTAAAATTTAGTTCTGTTAGCTATAAGTTTTCTCAGAAAATCTTGCCTGTTAGCAATAGCTCAAGATAATTGTATTCTTGATCTTAAATGAAAATGACTCAAATGTTCGTTTCTAAACCAACTTAAAGCTGGGTATGATGATAACCAGCTTCTTTAAGTTGGTCCCTTATGGTCAGTGCTTTAGTTTAGTGTGAGAAGAGAACCCAGGTGCTCGTCATCGTGTCTTCCCACTTCTCAGATAGCTTTCTCTGTCACGCTGTCTCTCTAGCCTCCCTACACAAATACTGACAATAATTAAGGTCCTCTAAGGACCCATTTCTTGCTTATGGGGCAAACAGCAAAAGTGAGAAGTGACCTGAACACAAATGAAACCAAAACAGCTCATATTCAAACCATGCAATGATAGTCCAAGCATGGGCTTCTCAGGCCAGTATTTTACAGACTCAAAACTATAGTCATTGCTTTGTAATCCCCACAAAGAACCCTCTGGTTTGAAAGGAAACAAATGGACACAAGTACTTGGATGTGGCAGGTAAATATTAAGACAGTGCAATTATCACACTCATAGATTTTCCATGTTTTGATTTTCTACTTTGATTATTTTTTCTGTATTTCACAAATGCATAAAAATAGAACTATAGTTTTTATTTCATAGTTTAAGCTTTTGATCAAATGTATTTTCAGTATTTATGGAATATTTTCAACAGTTAGACATTAATCTCGGGAGAAGGGAATGGTAACCCCTCCGGTATTCTTGCCTGGAACTCAGTCCATGGGGTCGCAGAGCTGGACACAAACGAGCAGCTAGCACCTTCGGGCGTTTCCTGCGTTTTGGAACTCTACGTGATGCGCCTTGCTCCTGCACTGACCTGTCTGCAACCCTCGTATCTGTCCTGAGAGAGGTCACCTCTTCCTTTTGTAACTTTTGTATCCAGGTGCTAAAAATTTGCTCTGGAACCCTGCTTAGATGTGCTCTGAAACCTGCATGCAGACAAATAGCCCCAAGGTAAAATATTTGCCTCCATATCTGATTTTATAAGGAAACACTCTGGTGTCTCCAAGGTTACGCTCCATCTGTTTTCCTGCCTGAATGTTCTCCTTATCACTGTGTCCCTGTCCAAGCTGGAATCCTTTTCATCTGTTGTCCCGGGCTTGCTTGCCTTGTCTGTGCCCTAGTTAGCACTTCTTAACAACCTGACTTTGAAGGTGAATCCTCCGCTCAGTTTCAGTAAGTCATTGTCTTCATATGATATATATATATATATATATATATGTGATATTTTAAAAAAATCCCATTTCAACCATGTTTTCCTTTTTACTCTTTCCCCATCAATCATAATGAAGCTTCATTTTCATTTTTTTAAAAAGAAGTAAATAGTCATATCCCTTAAAGATTACACTAAACGTTAGCTGATCCCAGCTTTAGTAATTATTAATAAAATGTATCGAATGCTTGTCCTTTTAACGTCATTCTTTTCATTCTGGCCGCAGTGAGTCTTCATCGGCACGAGCAGACTTTCAGTCGCAGTGGTCAGGGCTCACTCTCGTTTCGGTTCACGGGCTACTCATTGCAGCAGCTTCGGCCTCAAGCGGGCGCAGGCTTCGGGAGTGCGGTGCACTGACGTAGTTGCCCCTCGGCGTGGGAATCTTCCCGGACCTGGAATCGAACCTGTGACTCCTGCATGGGCAGATGGGTACTTGGCCACTGGACCGCCAGGGAGGTCCTTGAGCACTTGTGACAAACACTCCACTAAGTGCTTCATGACTTTTATATCTTCTGATGCTCGAAATAACCTTATGAAGTAGTTTTTACCCCTGTCTTTTCAGATTAAACATAACAAACATATAAAAATTGAGTCTTAGAAATATCAGATCAGCTGTTCAAATTCATAGTATGAATAAGCAGAAGAAACAGAACTGGAGTCCAGGTTTGTTGGTGTGCCAGCCAGGTTGCCTGTCACCAAACATTCCCCCTTTTTGACCAATTTTTATGGAATATGTATTTAAACACGTGCTTACATTGAGTCAGTGAGTCATAATGATTTCAAGAGCAGAAGAATAAACAAAGAAAAGCGGATGAAACAGATCTCTTGTCCCCTGCAGGCATTAACTAGACATCACTGACACTGACTTGGCCAAAAAGTCCATTACCCCATACAGAAAACATTGTAGTCACCCCAATATAATGATGTTAATATCACAAAAATGACACCAGCCTAATGGCAGAAAGCAAAGAGGAATTAAAGAGTCTCTTGATGAAGGTGAAACAGAGTGAAAAATCTGGCTTACAACTCAGTATTCAAAAAGCTAAGATCATGGCATCCAATCCCATCCCATTCCTTCATGGCAAATAGATAGAAAAAGAATGGAAGCAGTGAGAGAGTTTATTTTCTTGGGCTCCAAAATCCCTGCATATGGGTGACTGCAGCCATGAAATTAAGACACTTACTGCTTGACAATAGCTATGACAAACCTAAACAGAATATTAAAAAGCAGAGACATCCCTTTGCCTACAAAAGTCCATATAGTCAAAGCCATTGCTTTTCCAGTAGTCATGTACAGATATGAGAGCTGGACCATAAAAAAGGCTGAGCACCAAAGGATTGATGCTTTTGAACTATGATGTTGGAGCAGACTCTTGAGAGTCCTTTGGACTACATGGAGTTCGAACCAGTCAATCCTAAAGGAAATCAACCCTGAAAATTCACTGGAAGGAGTGATGCTGAAGCTGAAGCTCTAATACTTTGGCCACCTGATGTGAAGTGCAGACTCTTTGGAAAGACCTTGATGCTGGGAAGGATTGAAGGCAGGAGGAGAAGGCGACAACAGAGGATGAGATGGTTGGATGGCATCACCAACTCAATGGACATGAGTTTGAGCAAACACCTGGAGATGGTGAAAGACAAGGAAGCCTGAAGTGTTGCAGTCAGTGGGGTCACAAAGAGTCAGACATGGCTGAACAATGGCAACAACAACAGCAACAATGTACTAGGAATTATTAGAAGTTGTCAGACTTCAGAAATTCTTTAAAAAATAAACTTAGAACTTGACATGGCGTCCTTCCTTTCATGCATGTGACAACTAACAGCTGTGTGCATCTGGGATCTAGTATTCTGTCTCCGTGTCATCTTAGGTCTGGAGACTTAGCAGCAGTCATGAAGGGGAAGTTGTGGGGGGCTCCTCTGGGGACACTCGATGATTTCTTGGTCCATTCTGCCCCTGTTCGGTGTCCTTATGTCCTCTCATATCTTTGGCTTTGCCGGGCCCCCTTTTCAGAAGCTCCCTCACTGTACAGTTTGCAAACTTGCAATTTCACACCACATTTGTCACCATAGCAACAAAAAAACCTACACAGTGGAAAATGTGTCGAATCAGCCACCAGATTTGTGTCTTCCTGGTGTCGAGTCGAACACACGGCTGCATCTTGAGTAATCTGCGCGATGGACTGGTGTATGTCCGGAGGGTGTTAAGGGCCTGACCTTCAATTTCCAGCTGTCAGAATCTCTCCTTCACTGACCTCGTTTGCTTCTGACCTTGGCTTGGTAGTTGGCCAAGAAGACTTTTTCCCCATCCACACTTTAAATTCTGATTTCAATGAACCTTCCTCTGATGTATAAAATGAACCTAGGCTGAATTAATCAAGGTGTAAGAAGTAGAGTTGATCATCGTCTCGGTGTTGGCTCAACAGCATGCAAATAATTGCATCTACATCTGAATGGAATTTAAGAGAGAGACATATGCATGTTAATTTTAATCAGGTTCTGAGAATGGGTGCCAAGAACCAAGTGGTTCGTGTGTGTTAAAGGCCAGAGTCTGATGTGAAGCTGCAGTGAGGTGTGGCGGCCACAGCCTAGGAAAGCAAGCCAGTCAGAGGGACAGTTGTTCAAAATATCAGCCTCAGGTAGGGAGACAGAGTGCTCACGTTGGCACAGGGTTTCAAGCACAGAGCGGGCACCGGTAGATGCGTAAGCACTCTCCTTTTACACTGCCCAGCGAGCTCTCACTACCTCAGGCCAACTTTGGGCCAGAGGCTAGGAGGGTAACAGAGAGTCAAGGCTTTTCTCTGCAAGCATCCCTTCCCTCCACAGAACAAGATGTGTCCCTGCTCTCGGTTTCTGCCAGAACTTCCCCTCTTGCCCGACCTCTAAGTCGCCTCTTCTCCATTTAGCTAAGTACGTAAATCCTATCATCCTTCAAAAAATCAGTTAATGGTACATCTACTCCTTGAATTCTTTCCTTACATCACTCCCAAAATTAAACAGAGTGTCTGCCCCTTTTCAGCAACTATAATAGTCAATCCCTATTTCTCTTAATACGTTGCTTGCTTTATTCTTTGTATCCAAGTTAGTACTCTGGTTGGTGTTTGTGTGTGTGTGTGGGGGGGGGTGTAATGCAAACTTATAAGCTGTGTGAGGGTGAATGGGTGCTCAGTCGCTAAATCGTATCCGCCTCTTTGTGACCCCATGGACTGTAGCCCACCAGGCTGCTCTGCCCATGGGATTTCCCAGGCAAGAATACTCGAATGGATTGCCATTTCCTTCTCCAGAGTATCTTTACAACCCAGGGATCGAACCTGTGTCTCCTCCTTGGCTGGCAGATTCTTTACCATCTGAGCCACCAGGGAAGCCCCTTCAAGGGTAGGGATGATACTCAATTCACTCTTACTCCTATAGCTAGAGAAATTCTAGTTGATTTTATGCACAGATGAAAACACACAGGTTTATACTAATGTTTAGAGTGTACTCTGGTGCAAATTATCTGGACAGGATTTGTGTCTCATTTTCCTTATTCTGGTGCCTAGTATGATGCTTCAAACATAGTAGATTCTTTGCAGATCTTTGTTAAATAAATGCTCTTGAATGCCTGAAGTAGATGTTTTCCAGTGCATCTGAAGAAACCAGACACGTTTCCTGTTTATGTAGATCAATGCAAATAATTATGCAGATATTACTGAAAGGATTCAGAGAAGATGGACCACCACTGACAGAAATGACTCACAAATGTCCCCATTACTACTCTTTCCCAGAATCCTTCAGCCCACACATGCCCAGTGGAAGCTCCATCACTCTTTCCAGGAACAAAGATGATGGAATGGCACACTACCTCTGGGGCTCCCTAAGGCCCTCTGTCTAACTCTCTGCAGTGACCATGGCAGGAGGGACCTGTGCAGCCCCTAAATGAGAACCTCCCAGCCAAGCACTGCTGACACTACTTCATTATGAAGATGCATGGTTTGGCTGCTCGCTAATGAATGCCAGTGCTTGGAAGGATAAACTCGGCTTCTCTCTGATACAATTTAACATCGTATTTCCCTAATTTGAGCCTGATTTAGTCGCTGGGGTGTTTGGACGCTTCTTCTATGGTGCCGATAGTTAATTAAACAGATGTTGCAGAGGGAATCATTAATTTTAGTGCCGCAGATGGGAGCGAAATGACTTTGTGAAGTTAATGTTTCAGCAAAACAATGGGCTTCTGTCATCAATTGGTATAAACTGAGTAAATTAAGAGAACAAGTAGAATAGGGTAGGTCGCTCAGAAGAAATATCAATTATTCATTTGAAGAATTATGCTTCTTTTTTGTCTCTGCCTTCCCATAAGGATAGGAAAGTGATGTCTGCAGGGAGGGGGTGTGATAGCAGGAGGAAAGCAGGTTGAAAAAGTCCAAAGCTTTAGCTAAGCAAAGACTTCTAACTTTGTCGGGTTTATTTTGTATATGAGAGTAGATGGTTTAGGAATATGAACTGAGCCAGGTGAACCAGGAAAATTTGTAACAAGATATATGTTAGAAGAACACATCCCCAGAAGACAAACAGTCTTATCTGTTGCACCAAGAATTATTCATTATTTGAGCAAATATTTATTGTTGAGAGGCACTTTGGGACAGAATACATGGCAATGAACATGAAAGAGCTATTTACAAAGCTTATAGTCATTCAGGAAAAAATGTATAGGCACCAACTCCATGTCGTAGAATAGTTCCTCACATAAATATATGTCCGTTTATCACACACATATATGGGGAAGAAAAATAGCATTCATTGACCAGCCTCCATGTGCCAGGAATGTGCTTGTGTTTAACAGTGTTGTGAAGAAATTTGATAAATATATGACAAAACTGAAAACTTCCATTCAGTAAGCAGAATGTCTTCCCAAAGTCACATGGTTGTCATGAAAAAATTATATGTTAATATTGGTTCAGAAGTAAACCTTGCCCTTTAGAAACTTATATTCAATGAAAAAAGACACATTATGCAAGTAGATATATCATTATACAAGATGTAAAGTGACTGTATAAATAAAGCTCTGTGGAAACTCAAGGAGGAAGAGATGAACCAAGAACAATCACAGAAGGAATCAGGGAGGAAGTGGCATATAAGGTAACTTTTGAAGGATGGGTTTCATGTCAACATGATAGCTCAGGAAGAAGGCTTATGGAGGATATGAATTTCACCAAGCTGTTTCATGATCAGGACAATTTCTTCTCACATGACACTCTGAGATTTGTGTTTATCAGTCTGGTTTTTGGTGGTAGTCAGAATAACAGCCCGACAAAGATGTCCCTGTCCTAATCTCCAGAATGTGTGACTACGTGACATTGCTTGGAAAAGAGGAATTACGATTACTTGACTGGCCCTTGTTGCCTTTGAAGGTGCAAATGTGCTGAGAGCCAAAGAATGTGGGCACCCTCTAGAAGCCAGAAAGCAAGAAAATGGATTGTGAATGCAGCCCCACCAACACTTTGAACTCAGCCCAGACTTCTGACTTTCAGAACTATGAAATAATAAATACATGTTGTCTTTGGCCACTGAGTTTGTGGTATTTATTACAGCAGCAGTAGGAAACTGATACATTGACAGAAGAGGCTTATTTATTTTTTGGATTTATTTCTATCAGATAAAACCTAGATCCTTGTCTTTTCTGATCCAACTTTTTTGTTAATGAAGGTACATATTACATGGAGCAGAGTCATGCAGTCCATTAATTTCTTTTCATATCCTGATTATTCATTCATTCCACAAATTTATCTTAGTTTGCAAATGGATCTCATCATAGATTTCCTGCGATAAGATGGTAAAGAAAATAGATGGAGTCCCTTTCCTCCTGAAGCTTACATAGTGAAGAAAAGGATGGCGTTTAGATTTGAAACAAAGTAGAGAGGCCTGTCATTTTCTCTGCCAGGGAAAATGGGAGCAAAACCTCGGTGTGGGACACACGCACATTAGTTTAATTTTATCTGTGATATATGAGAGTCTAGGGTGCTGCTGCAGACACGTGTTGGCACACGTGAGGGAGAAGCTCACTGCGGGTGCGAATCATTGTACTCTGTCAGCCCCATCCCAGGTGCAGCTCTAGGACAGACTGAGCCAGCAGAACGGTGCCACGCGCGACCCTGGCGACCTCCGCTGCGGGGTTGGCTCACACACACGGTTCCCGGCTCCCTAGCCTCACTGGCCAAGATGGGCATTACAGGGAAACTGATGGAAAGAGCCCGATGGCACACAAAGCGGTTACTTCGCTCTATCTCAGCGTGATGCTGAGCACACCAGCTGTGCAGGACCCGTTCATGCGCCGTGTCTCCCAGTGTGCTGATTAAACCTATGCTCATTGATCTCGGGGGGCTCAGCTCTGTTATGGCGCTAACCCCGCTGGGTAAAGAGGCTTTATCGCTGCTTAGTGTCTCTTGATGGGCCCACCTTATTATTCTTAATCCACTCGCTGTAACAATTGGCTCCAGGAATATACCCAACCTCAACTTAGATTATGTTTTCTTTCTACCTCCGATGTGTACACAATTTCCACTGTCAATATGCATTTAATGGCAAATTTAACCAAACACCCAGTATTGCGTAATGGCCTAAGTGTTGAACCCTGTGTCTATCTGAAATTTTCAAGCTTTCCTCTAAAAGTATTTGGTCTAACTGGACCAATTTACAAAATCAGTCATATACATATACATAGATATAAGATATATTTTTAGAGTCTATATAGTACTGGGAATCAAAGAATTTAAGTCTTGAAAAATGAAAATTGAGGCTGGTGCACTATTACAATCATTGCTAGCTTTTTTTGTTGGTATGTGTTTATTTATCTTTTTATATGGTAATTGTAGGATTAATTCACAGACAAGCTGCTACACATAAACTGAGAAGAGAGCTTAAAGGAGACAAATCATACAGAAAAACATGTAAAGTCCTTTTATTAATTAGACCAACCGTGCAAAAAATATTGAAAATAATCTTCAGGGTATCTTCTATTCCCTGAGGTAATTTCTAAATTATCAAAATTTATTTTCTTACAGTAACTACTAACTTATGTGTTCATCATTATTTCTTCCATTGTTACTGTTAGTCAAATAATTTTGGAAATATAAAATACTAATTAAAGCCTCTAGTTTTCCCCTTGAGCTTACTAAGACCCTAAAAGGGCATGTAATTTGTCTGGCTCTTGTCTTTCAACAACATGGTAGACAAGATGTTCTGAGGGACCCTCCTTCTTAAGAAAAAGAAGGGAAATAAAACACAAGTTACTTTAATAAAGCTGGCTTAAAACACAGCATTAAAAAAACTAAGATCATGGCGTCCAGTCCCATCACTTCATGGCAAATAGATGTGGAAACAATGAAAACAGTGACAGACTTTATTTTCTTGGGCTCCAAAATCACTGCAGATGGTGATTGCAGCCATGAAATTAAAAGATGCTTACTTCTTAGAAGCAAAGTTCTGAACAAACTAGACAGCATATTGAAAAGCAGAGGCATTACTTTGACAACAAAGGTCCATCTAATCAAGACTATGGTTTTTCCAGTTGTCATGTTTGGGTGTGAGAATTGGACAGTGAAGAAAGCTGAGTGCTGAAGAATTGATGCTTTTGAACTGTGGTGTTGAAGAAGACCCTTGAGAGTCCCTTGGACTGCAAGGAGATCCAACCAGTCCATCCTAAAGGAGATCAGTCCTGGGTGTTCATTGGAAGGACTGATGCTGAAGCTGAAACTGCAATACTTTGGCCACCTCATGAGAAGAATTGACTCATTGGAAAAGATCCTGATGCTGGGAAGGATTGGGGGCAGGAGAAGAAGGGGAGGACAGAGGATGAGATGGCTGGATGGCATCACTGACTCAATGGACATGAGTTTGAGCAGGCTCTGGGAGATGGTGATGGACAGGGAGGCCTGGTGTGCTGCAGTCCATGGGGTAGCAAAGAGTCAGACACGACTGAGTGACTGAACTGAACTGAGGACAGAATTTGGATGCAGTGTTAGTTTTCTTTTTCTTCAAAAGGTGGGCCATCTCTCCACAAATGTTCTGCTCTCCAGGGCACGTATAGCTCTAATTTGGTGGGAGCTGAGGAAAATAGGTCAACGAGAGAAGTAGCAAGGGTTTGAGGGTAGGCATCTAGAGAAATCCTGTATTTGAATTACTGAAACTTGGATTAGCAGTGTGGTAGAAAGCTGACTCTGTCTTCCCGTCAGTGGTGATTCTCAGTGAGAGAACAAATGTCCCCAGTTTGGGTCGTATATAGAGTTGTGGAGAAGAAGATTTATACCTTCATCTGAAAGTCTTTTCAACACAAACACAACCAGGAGCCTAATACTCTGGCAATAGAAACAGCTTGTTCATGACAACCATCGCTGAGGGTCATTTGGAGCCATTTTATAAGGCCAACTGCAAGTGAGGTTTCCAGGTCAGGATGAGCTTTTGCCCAGAGGAATGTAAGCTGCTTATGAGAGGAGGTCTTTTCTCTGTGTATACTGAAGAACCACTCCCTGGTGAAGAAGAGAATATGCTAGTGATTATTATTTCCAATAATGTAACAACACGTCTTATTACAGTGCTTCTGGGAAGTTCCTGACATGTGCTCATGAGGACAAGGGATGATGGACAAAGGGGTGAGCTCATTTCAGTCCTGCCACCAATGCTGTCAGTGAGTGCTACTGGTCAGGAGAACCACAGACATTAGAAGTGCTGCTGGCTCTGGTTAACCCATCACTCCAGGGTTACACTGCACAGTGCAGGAGCTAGCAAGAAAGTTCAGCATCAGAAGAGATTTATTTCTCATCAAAATAAATTTCATGAAGACACAGATTAAGTCGGTCTCATTCGTTACTGTCTCGTGCATGTTTAGCTGAGAACTTGGCATATAGAAGGTGATCCTTTACTTTTAGATGGATAACATTGTAATCAGTTTACAAAATATTGGATGTAATACACTGGAGGGAGTGTTGGCCTTAGCACAATGAAGACCAGGCTACCTTTGCAGAGTTTCCCATAAATGTGTTCTGTGGAAGGTGTTTAACCTTTTTAGGACCTCACCATATTTTTTGCTTATAAACTGGAGATTGGATACATAGTTCACCAGATTGCTTTATGAGTTTAGGAGCCATAAAGTTCTCTACAGATACTAGGTAATCATAAGTTTAGCACTTATGCAGCACTGATTAAAGAAATAAAAATGAGGAAATAAATTTAAAAATGGATAATTATTGAGTAGCCCCCAATAATACACTGCTGCTGCTGCTGCTAAGTCACTTCAGTCATGTCCAACTGTGCAACCCCACAGACAGCAGCCCACCAGGCTCCCCCGACCCTGGGATTCTCCAGGCAAGGACACTGGAGTGGGTTGCCATTTCCTTCTCCAGTGCATTAAAGTGAAAAGGGAAAGTGAAGTCGCTCGGCTGTGTCCGACTCTTAGTGACCCCATGGACTTCATGCAGCCCACCAGGCTCCTCCGTCCATGGGATTTTCCAGGCAAGAGGACTGGAGTGGGGTGCCATTGCCTTGTCTGCAATAATACACTAGACACTTTTAAATATGCTTCACTACTTAAGCAGTAGCATTTCAAAATAAGTATTAATATCTCTGAATTATCAGGAAGAAAACAAAAGGCTCAGGCAGAGGTTGTGTTTACCTGGTTTCAGAGGACTATGATGATTTCTTTCTATCTCACTGCCTCCCGGCACATGTGAAAGGGCAGAGAACAATAATATGTCAGAGTGGACTTAATGGCTTAATTACATAGTACCAAATATAATGCTGGAGTCTGGAGATGAGGAAGAAGCGTGATGCCAGGAAATGCAATAGACAGTAAGATCTTAATGAATCTTTGCAAGGTGGATGCAGGATTTTTTTTTTTTATGATTTAAAAGAGAAAGCCAGATTTGTATACATGAGGGCACCCATGAAAAACAGGGGCTGACTTAAGCACTGGGAGAAATTCCATTTGCAGACTTGAGTAAAGCCATGGCAGGAGAGTAAGAGAAATAGAATTTAATTGCTTTGCTTCCCCCAGATTATACACAGAACGATTGAGTCCTTTGTGCACCAAGTGTGATTACTTTTCTGGGTTCCCTGATCTTGACCTTGAACAGGCAGGTGCTAGGAATGAGCGGCAAAACTTACTCTTGAAGACGCTGGAAGAAGCAGAGCCCACCACAGACTATCTCACCATCACAGCCCAGAGCAATTCATACAAATGCTGATGGGTGTGATGAAAGAGATGCTCGAATTAAGACAGTTGGGATTGCTTTCATATATTTTTGAGGCAAGTCACTAAGCCGTGTCCAACTCTTCCTGACCTCAGGGACTGTAGCCCAACAGGTTCCTCTGTCCACAGAATTTCCCAGGCAAGAATACTAGAGTGGGTTGCCATTTCCTTCTCTAATTTTTATATGGGTATTAAACAAAAATATTTCCACAGAATACCATAGAATTGGGATATTCAGAAAATATAAATGAGAAGTACACTGGACGCAAGTTCTAGTAGCACTGTTAATATACTTGAGCTCACGGACATTGCCGTTACTGTAGGAGTCGATTGTCTGAATCCTCTCTTTATCCTTAAATGACACTTGCGTTTTAGTAACTGTCAATTTTGGTTGTATTAGTATATCAGAGTTACTTGAAGATACTTTTAAAAAACTATATAGACCATGTCTCAGCCCTTGAGATTGTGGTTGAACGGACTTAGGGAGTCATGGAATCTAGAGTTTGAAATTTCTCTCCTAAAATCCTAATGCAAGACAAAAGTTCACGTCCAGTGGCATAGATCCTACAAACACCGTGATCCAGGTGGTCCATGAACTAAGAGCATTCTTTACAGTTGAGAGGGCACTTCTATCACTTTTCTACAAGTCCTATCTCTGGCTGCATTCATAATGCAGGTTTTTTCTTTCATAAACAGGTCCTTGGGCTTAATGCTCATTCCTATAAGGAAACATGGATTCTATATTACTAATAATCTTACTTTTTCATTATTTTCTATCTACAAGAAAGTCATATAGCTCATGTAAGAAGGGCCCCATACCCTTTACCTCAGCTTCTCCTAAGTCTTAACATCTTACATAACTATGGTAAGTTGACAAAATAAGAAATTAAGACTGACATATTACTATTAGCTAAACTATAGACTATTCACGTCACTAGTTTTTCCACTCACGTTCTTTTTCTGTTCCATTCAGTCCAAGATGCGATAATCCAATTAGTGTATTCTATATTTTAAAGACAATTTTAAAGGTGATTTTGATGTAGTCTGTCCTCATACCAGTGTTTGTAACTTTCAACTTTATCCAAGCTTTTCAATCTTGAGAGAACTGAGCACATTCAGAGAGGACTCAGTGTTGCCTCAGTTAACCCATCTATGTGACAAAAATGACAGGGCTTATGAACTCCTAGGTGTACCATTATTCCACATGACCATGAAGAATTTCAAGGAAATTTCAAGGAAGTCAATGAAACCTTGAGAAAATAGGCAGTCACAACTCTCAGTAGAAGGGAAAAGCCTCAAAGACCTATTAGAGCATGATGAGTCTTTATCTCCTTGGTAATCAGTTTGAGGAAAATTGCTTACCCTAGCTCTTTTACTCCAAGGTAGGCTTCAGCAATACATGAACTGTGAACTTCCAGATGTTCAAGCTGGTTTTAGAAAAGTCAGAGAAACCAGAGATCAAACTGCCAACATCCGCTGGATTATCGAAAAAGCAAGAGAGTTCCAGAAAAACATCCACTTCTGCTTTATTGACTATACCAAAGCCTTTGACTGTGTGGATCACAATAAACTGTGGAAAATTCTGAAAGAGATGGGAATACCAGACCATCTGACCTGTCTCTTAAGAAACCTGTATGTAGGTCAGGAAGCAACAGTTAGAACTGGACATGGAACAACGGACTGGTTCCAAATAGGAAAAGGAGTACGTCAAGGCTATATACTGTCACCCTGCTTATTTAACTTATATGCAGAGTACATAATGAGAAACACAGGGCTGGAAGAAGCACAAGCTGGAATCAAGATTGCTGGGAGAAATATCAATAACCTCAGACATGCAGATGACACCACCCTTATGACAGAAAGTGAAGAGGAACTAAAGAGCCTCTTGCTGAAAGTGAAAGAAGAGAGTGAAAAAGTTGGCTTAAGGCTCAACATTGATAAAACTAAGATCATGGCATCTGGTCCCATCACTTCATGGGAGATAGATGGGGAAACAGTGGAAAAAGTGTCAGACTTTTCTTTTGGGGGCTCCAAAATCACTGCAGATGGTGACTGCAGCCATGAAATTCAAAGATGCTTGCTCCTTGTGAGGAAGCTTATGACCAAACTAGACAGCGTATTACAAAGCAGAGACATCACTTTGCCAACAAAGGTTCATCTAGTCAAGGCTGTGGTTTTTCCAGTAGTCATGTATGGATGTGAGTTGGACAGTGAAAAAGGCTGAGCGCCGAAGAATTGATGCTTTTTAACTGTGGTATTGGAGAAGACTTTTGAGAGTCCCTTGGACTGCAAGGAGATCTAACCAGTCCATCCTAAAGATCAGTCCTGGGTGTTCATTGAAAGGACTGATGTTGAAGCTGAAACTGCAATACTTTGGCCACCTCATGAAAAGAGTTGACTCATCGGAAAAGACTCTGATGCTGGGAAGGATTGGGGGCAGGAGAAGAAGGGGAAGACAGAAAATGAGATGGCTGGATGGCATTACCGACTCAATGGACATAGGTTTGGATGGACTCCAGGAGTTGGTGGTGGACAGGGAGGCCTGGCGTGCTGTGGTTCATGGGGTTGCAAAGAGTTGGACACGACTGAGCAACTGAACTGAACTGAACTGCTCTTTTACTAAATTAGTGAATGAATGAATGCATAATCTATGATTATGTCTGTGATCAAGGATTTAACCACACAAACACAAGATGTGCTTTGTGCTGAACACAACACTGACCAAATCTATTTCTCTGATTTTTAGAAGTGATCAATGGTATAGCCTCTGCAAGCACAACAAGTGTCAATACCTAAAAAGTAATTTTAAAGATTGAAGCAACAGACAAACAATTAATCTCAAAAATATACAAGCAACTCCTGCAGCTCCATTCTAGAAAAATAAACGACCCAATCAAAAAGTGGGCCAAAGAACTTAACAGACATTTCTCCAGAGAAGACATACAAATGGCTAACAAGCACATGAAAAGATGCTCAACATCACTCATCAGAGAAATGCAAATCAAAACCACAATGAGGTACCACTTTACACCAGTCAGAATGGCTGCCGTCCAAAAGTCTACAAGCAATAAATGCTGGAGAGGATGTGGAGAAAAGGGAACCCTCTTACCCTGTTGGTGGGAATGCAAACTAATACAGCCACTATGGAGAACAGTGTGGAGATTCCTTAAAAAACTGCAAATAGACCTGCCATATGACCCAGCAATCCCACTGCTGGGCATACACACCAAGGAAACCAGAATTGAAAGAGCCACGTGTACCCCAATGTTCATCGCCGCATTGTTTGCAATAGCCAGGACATGGAAGCAACCTAGATGCCCATCAACTGACGAATGGATAAGAAAGCAGTGGTACATATACACAATGGAATATTACTCAGCATTAAAAAAAAATTCATTTGAATCAGTTCTACTCAGGTGGACGGAACTGGAGCCCATTATCCAGAGTGAAGTAAGCCAGAAGGAAAAACAACAATACAGTATACTAACGCATATATATGGAATTTAGAAAGATGGCAGTGAGAACCCTACATGCAAGACAGCAAAAGGAATGCAGATGTATAGAACAGACTCGTGGACTCTGTGGAAGAGGGCAAGGGTGGGATGATATGGGAGAACGGCATTGAAACATGTTAATTATCATATGTGAAATCAATTGCCAGCCCAGGGTTGGTGCTTGGGGCTGGTGCACTGAGATGACCCAGGGGGAGGGAATCGGGAGGGAGGAGGGAAGGGGGTTCTAGAGGGGGAGCATATGTATACCATGGCGGTTTCATGTCAGTGTATGGCAAAACCAACACAATAAAGTAAAGAAAATTAAAAAAAAAAAAAAAGAAATCCTAGTTTAGAACAAATTTCTCATGAAGTGAATTTTCCTTTCTCTGTTATCAGCAGTTTAATTTCAGAGAGCTACACAAATAATGTAAGGAGCTAGAAAATGGTGCAAGCACACACACAGAGATGCGCGTGCACACACATCCACTTCTGAGCATGTAGCCTCTCAACCCTGAATAAAGGACCCTTGGCGGGATGGCCTCGTGCTCTCTGCTTATGATGCCTGAACGTAGCATGTCTGTATTTCATACTTGAACTCAATGTCTTTAGAACTCAGCTGGTCTCAATGATTGCACCTTGATGAAAATTTGTTTAATTTTCTTTTTTCAAAGGTATTGGACTTATAATATTCAGCTGTTCAGCATCGCAATCAATGTTTCAAGCTATTTTAGGTATTAAATTCTGACCATTGTTAAGCAAGTATAATACAGCAAGGTAAAGAAGATAGTGAGAACATTCTCAAAGGAAATTATATGTAACTACACCACCTAAATTTTATCTATCCAATGTTTCTGTAGTTGGAAAAACATCATCTCCTGAGTTGTATAAGAAACTTGAGAAATTCTACGATACTTCCATTTTCCCCATGTCTGACCTCATGGTTTCAGGAGTCGTACAGTTTCTTTGGAGTGGCAAAATTAAAAACCAAGAAAGATTTCTCCATTGCATTGATGAAGTCCACTGACTGCTTACCATGTGCCAGTCCTTGTACTGTGAGTTATTTTAATAAAGAGACATTTCTTTACCTACATTTTGGCAACCCTTGACAAACATATGTAGCATCTACCCAAATCTACAGAAGTTTTTAAAGGCTCTTTACATGAAATAAGAGGAGTCCACACATTGAAAGTCACCTCTCTTGACTTCTCAACTGACTTTTCACTTATGCAAACAAGAGCGAGAGGGTGTCTTGTTGTAGGATTCAGAACAGGAATGATGCACGAGCCAAATACTCTCTTTGAACAAAAAGGTTAGTGGATATTAAGGCAGGGCCAGATTTAAGATTAGCTAGAAGACAGGGTTGTCAATATGCTATGATTTGTTGTGCTTGAAACATCTCCACTAATCCATGACCTGCTAAACTGTTTCTCACCTTGACATTGAAAAAGTGTCTAATATCCTTGTATTAATCACCAGGTCGTTAAAGTGTTTAGGGATAGATGGTAGATTAAAGACCGTCTAACCCAGCTCATTGATTTTACGGATGGGGAAATTGAGACCCAGAGAAAGGAAATGGCTTATCCAAGATTATAAACTATTTGTTTGTGAGCTCAAACTATAACATAGCTCTCCTAACTCTATAGCCATGATCAGTTTCTCCTTATACTCTCTAATTTTATGCTTATAGCTACTGAATAGCTGTTTTTACACTGATAATGAAAACTGACCTTATAAATTTTTTAGGCCTCTAGTCTTGTAGCTCACCACAGAACCTTTATTTTAATAAATTATCCAAGGTGATTCTCACACAGTTGTCCTGATGCAGGCTCACAACCAAGGGTGGGAAGTTCCCACTCCAGTCTCCCTTATCAGATACTAGGTGTTGCAGTCCTCTTAGGAATTTATTTTTGCATTTGTAAATGTTTCACTGTGTACCATAACTTAATTATGATTACTCAGTTCTCTCGCTCAATAGTGTCCTACTCTTTGCAACCCCATGGACTGTAGCCCGTCAGGCTCTTCTGTCCATGGCATTTTCCAGGCAAGAGTACTGAAGTGGGTTGCCATTTCCAACTCCAGTGATTGGCATATCAATATTAGGATTCAAGATAGCTTTGCGTTAGATGTCCAACTCTCCCTAAGAAGACCAGAACTAGAAAAGGCAAAAGGCACACCTAAAAATACAAGATTGTGGAAATTAAATCGAGAAGACAAGTATTTTAGTTCAAGCCTTTCTTTGACGTGTGTCTCAAAGGAAATAAGAGCCTTGTTCACGATGATGCAGTGAGATTGTCAGGTGTCCTATCTTTGCGCTAGACCTTCCGTAACAAAACCCCACAGACCGGGTGCCTGAAACAACGTTTAATTTTCCCACAGTTCCAGAGACTTGACGTCAGTGATGCAGGGGCTGGCAAACTCCATTCCTGGCAGAGCTCTCTTCCCTGCTTGTAGACAGATGCCTATCGCCATGTTTTTACAGGCCTTTCCTCAAGGATGTGCATGGAGATAGAGAGAGAGGAGGGAAAGGAGAGAGTGGGCTCTCTGCTGTCTCTTCTTGTAATGAGCCTAATCCTATTGGATCAGGACTCCATCTTTATGACTTCATTTAACCTTAATTACCTCCTTAGAGGCCCCACCTCCAAATACAGCTCCTTTGAGAGTATGGCTTCAACATAGGAACTTGAGGGGGACACAAACATTCAATCCCTTACAAATGCAAACGCCAGTTTTATACCGGTATGAAAAAAGATACAGGATCAAGGAAGTGAGAAAGCACTCCTTTATAATCATTCTTTACAGTACATTTCACAATGCTGTTCTCATTTGAGTCTGGGCTTGGAGTATTTCCTAGGTTAGAGCTACAAGTAAAGATTCTTCTTTTCTAAGAATGAGGTGTATGGTAGAAATGAGAGCAAATGTGGGCGGAGGATACATGTTACTTATGCCAACCTAGATAAGCCTACTGCTAGCACCTCCTTGAGACTCTATTCAGATGTCACATTAGCGACTTAAAATCAGCCATTGTGGAAGTATTTACAACATACAAGTGGATAAAAGTCAGAAATCCCTCCACCCTGCCCTCATGCCAAACAGTCAGTTGTGAAATATTTATCAGCACACTTTTTAATCGATTTGGTCAATGACTTGGGTGTGTATATAGGAATAATAGCTTATTGTGGGGTCTTTGACCAAGGCATAGACATTCTGATCTATATTGTGGGTATTTGGTGATATGGCATAAAGCAAAATATCATGGTGTGGATGGACAGTGGGGAAAACACTCACCCTTGATGATTCTAAATTCTTACATCTATAAGAGGGAATGTTATCTATTCTTTAGATTAGAACATGGCATTAGAGATGACTTTCTATATGTATAGATTTCTGAGAAGATAGTGCATAGTGATTAGAGAAAAAGAGGTTTGGGAAAAAATGTAATATGGGGTCAGGCCCAGTGATTTAATGGCAATGTGACATTTTGTGTCACTGAGTCAGTCTTGATCCTATGTTTTTGCCTATAAAATAGGATTATTATATCACTTCTTCATAGAATTATTGTGAGGTTAATTAGATCATGTAATGGGCTTAGCATATTTCCTGGCATCTAAGTAGTCAATCTGTATTACTACCACTACTTCTACTATTACCACTAGTACTACCACTAGTAACACCACTACTGCTATTACTACTGATGAACTTCCTCACTTTACCAAGTGCAATGCAGGAGTTGGGAGGTTACAGCTACTTCTGGCTCTGAGTAACCAACATTGTCTTTACTACAGAGCAACAGCATTGATGTTCCCTGCCACTCGGTTGGCACCTTTTCTATGCCAACAAGCTTGGAATTACAAAACCCCAATGTACACAAGCTTATATCTGAGCAGAGAATTAACAGCAATTAAATGGTTTTCATTGTGAGCACCTCGAAATCTGTCTCTCCAAATGATTTCTTCTGTCAACTGGCCATATTTGGGAGACTAAATGAGAAATTGCAGGGAAGGAGACAAGGTTACTTTGGGAACTCAGAGCAGTATTTGACGGCGGTAAGATATGAAACAGGCATATTTAAACCAGTTGAGAAGTTGAGGAAGACTCCTGCAGGCAAAACCTAAGACTGTCACATTTTAAACAGAAAGTGAAGAGATCTTTAGGGATACATTCAGATATAGAGGAGAAAAGCATTAAGGCTTTGGAGGACCTGTCTACATAATGCATGCTAAGATGAGTGTGGGTTTCTTATTTGTAATAGTGGGCTGTTAATGTGCACTCCTCAAAGGGCTCTTGCAAGCACTAAGCTATGCGGTCGATACAAACCACAGGTCGTAATGTCTGGAACATTGTACAAGCTCAGTAAACTGAACTTACTGAGTTTGTTTTGACTCACATTATCATTTTCTCTTTCTCCTCTTCTGTCTTCTTCCTTTCCCACTCTTCTGCCTTCTCAACCTCCTTTTTTAAAAACCACAGTTGTTGGCATCCATATGGTGATAATCCTCATCTCATCCTCTAACATCTATGGAGCTCATACAATAGGCTGGACACGCTTCCTATTTAATATTTATTATGTTTCTTTAATATAGGTATTCCAGTGACACTGTTTTAAAGATTAATAAATATAAACCCAGAGAAGTAAAGTTACCAACACATATAACCAGTAAATAGTAAAATGCAGTTTTTTTAATTGTTTTTGCCATACAATGTCATGATAAATTATTTATTTATATTTAATTTATTTTTTATTGTAACAATTTCAGAACAGACTTTTTTGCTTTACATTATCGTGTTGGTTTGCCATACATTGACATGAATCTGCCATGGGTATACATGTGTTCCCCTTCCAGAACCGCCCTCCCACTTCCCTCCCGATTCCATCCCTCTGGGTCATCCCGGTGCACCAGCCCTGAGCACCCTGTATCAAGCATCAAACCTGGGCTGGCGATTCATTTCACATATGATAATTTACATGTTTCAATGCTGTTCTCCCATATCATCCCACCCTCACCCTCTCCCATAGAGTCCAAAAGACTGTTCTATACATCTGCATCTCTTTTGCTGTCTCATATACAGGGTTATCGTTACCATCTTTCTAAATTCCATATATATGTGTTAGTATACTGTATTGTTGTTTTTCCTTCTGGCTTACTTCACTCTGGATAATAGGCTCCAGTTCTGTCCACCTCAGTAAAACTGATTCAAATGTATTCTTTTTAATGGCTGAGTAATAATATTCCAGTGTGTATATGTACCACAGCTTTCTTATCCATTCTTCTGCTGATGGACATCTAGGTTGCTTCCATGTCCTGGTTGTTGTAAACAGTGCAATGATGAATTTTGGGGTACATGTGTCTCTTTCAATTCTGGTTTCCTCGGTTTTCAACTCTCTTTCAACTCTGGTTTTCCTAGCAGTGGGATTGCTGGGTCATATGGCAGTTCTATTTCCTGGTTTTTTTTTTTTTTGGTACTTTGGATGTAGTTTATTCAAGAAAGACAACATGAAATGCTAATTAATAAATTCATACCCAAATAAAATATTTTTAAGTTAAAATTCAGTTGTTAAAATATGTTCAAAAATATATATTTTCATGATTTTCTACTGTATGACTTTTTTTTTATTAGTTTTGCCATACAATGACATGTTATCGCCATGGGTTTATATATGCTCCCCCTCCAGAACCCCCGTCCATCCTCCCTCCCTCCTCCCTTCCCCCGGGAAATCTCGATGCACCAGCCCCGAGCATCAATCCTGGGCTGGCGATTGATTACACATATGATAATTAACATGTTTCAATGCCATTCTCCCTTATCATCCCACCCTTGCCCTCTTTACACCAGTCAGAATGGCTGCAATCCAAAAATTTACAAGTAATAAATGCTGCAGAGGATGTGGAGAAAAGGGAACTCTCTTACACTGTTGGTGGGAATGCAAACTAGTACAGCCACTATGGAAAACAGTGTGGAGGTTCCTTAAAAAACTGCAAATAGACCTGCCATATGACCCAGCAATCCCACTGCTGGGCATATACACCGAGGAAACCAGAATTGAAAGAGCCACGTGTACCCCAATGTTCATCGCTGCATTGTTTACAATAGCCAGGACATGGAAGCAACCTAGATGTCCATCAGCAGAAGAATGGATAAGAAAGCTGTGGTACATATACACAATGCAATATTACTCAGCATTAAAAAAAAATTCATTTGAATCAGTTTTACTGAGGTGGACGGAACTGGAGCCCGTTATCCAGAGTGAAGTAAACCAGAAGGAAAAACAACAATACAGTATACTAACGCATATATATGGAATTTAGAAAGACGGTAATGAGAACCCAGCATGTGAGACAGCAAGAGGAACGCAGATGTATAGAACAGACTCGTGGACTCTATTTCCTGTTTTTTAAGGAATCTCCACACTATTCTCCATAGTGGCTGTACTAGTTTGCATTCCCACCAACAGTGTAAGAGGGTTCCCTTTTTTTCACATCCTCTCCAGCATTGATTGCTTGACTTTTGGATGGCAGCCATTCTGACTGGTTTGAAATGGTACCTAATTGTTGTTTTGATTTGCATTTCTCTGATAATGAGTGATGTTGAGCATCTTTTCATGTGTTTGTTAACCATTTGTATGTCTTCTTTGGAGAAATGTCTGTTTAGTCCTTTGGCCCACTTTTTGATTGGATTGTTTATTTTTCTGGAATTGAGCTGCAGGAGTTGCCTGTATATTTTTGAGATTAATTGTTTGTCCATTGCTTCATGTGCTATTATTTTCTCTCATTCTGAAGGCTGCCTTTTCACTTTACTTGTAGTTTCCTTTGTTGTGCAGAAGCTTTTAATTTTACTTAGGTTTCATTTGCTTATTTTTGCTTTTATTTCCAATATTCTGGGAGGTGAGTCATAGAGGATTCTGCTTTGGTTTATGTTGAAGAGTGTTTTGTTTGTGTTTTCCTCTAGCAGTTTTATAGTTTCTGGTCTTATGTTTAGATCTTTGATCCATTTTGAGTTTATTTTTGTGTATAAAATGCAGTTATTAGTAGTCATCTTGTCTTTAAAGCTCATGCATGTCTACATTTATTGATTTGTTGATCATTGAACAAAGGTAAATTTACTGTAAAGTTCTTTCTCAAAATCATTGCCTTGAAGGGTCTAGTTTCAATGTTGTCATCTAGCTATTTGGGTGATGAGTTGAATACAGTCATCACTGAAAGTGAAAGTGAAGTCGCTCAAGTTGTGTTGAACTCTTTGCGACCCCATGGACTGTATGTAGCCTACCAGACTCCTCAGTCCATGGAATTTTCCAGGCAAGAGTACTGGAGTGGATTGCCATTTCCTTCTCCAGGGGATCTTCCCAACCCAGGGATTGACCCCGAGTCTCCTGCATTGCAGGCAGACGCTTTACCATCTGAGCCACCAGGGAAGCCCTACAATCATCACTAAGGTTCTAATAACCTATTTTTAAAAATTCTGACTATCTGATGGCCTAAAAATGCTACACAGAAGAACTATACAAAAAGATCTTAATGATGCAGATAACCATGATGGTGTGATCACTCACCTAGAGCCAGACATGCTGGAGTGTGAAGTAAAGTGGGCCTTATGAAGTATCACTATGAACAAAGCTAGTGGAGGTGATGGAATTCCAACTAATCTATTTCAAATCCTAAAAGATGGTGCTGTTAAAGTGCTTCACACAATATGCCAGAAAACATGGAAAACTCAGCAGTGTCCACAGGACTGAAATAGGTCAGTTTTCATTCCAATCCTAAAGAAGGACAATGCCAAAGAATGTTCAAACTACCACACAATTGCACTTGTTTCACATGCTAGCAAAGTAATGCTCAGAATTCTCAAAGCTAGACTTCAACAAGTACATGAACTGAGAAATTCCAGATGTTCAAGCTGGACTTAGAAAAGGCAGAAGAATTAGAGATCAATTGCCATCATCTGTTGGATCAAAGAAACAGCAAGAGAATTCCAGACGAACATCTACTTTTGCTTCATTGACTACGCCAAAGCCTTTGACTGTGTGGATCACAATTATCTGTGGAAAATACTTCAAGAGATGGGAATACCAGACTACCTGACCTGCCTCTTGAGAAACCTGTATGCAGGCCGAGAAGCAACAGTTAGAACTTGACATGGAACGACAGACTGGTGTCAAATTGGGGAAGGAGTACATCAAGACTACATATTGTCACCCTGCTTATTTAACTTATATGGAGAGTGCATCATGAGAAACGCTGGGATGGATGAAGCACAAGCTGAAATCAAGACCGCCAGGAGAAATATCAATAACCTCAGATATGCACATGGCAGCACCCTTATGGCACAAAGCAAAGAGGAACTAAAGAGCCTCTTGTTGAAAGTGAAAGAGGAGAGTGAAAAAGCTGGCTTAAAACTCAACGTTCAAAAAATAGAAATTTTGGCATCTGCTCCCATCACTTCACGGCAAATAAATGGGAAAGCAATGGAAATAGTGACAGACTTTATTTTAGGGGGGCTCCAAAATCACTGCAGATGGTGACTACAGCCATGAAATTAAGACACTTGCTCCTTGGAAGAAAAGCTATGACAAAGCTAGACAGCATATTAAAAAGAAGAGATGTTACTTTTACCGACAAAGGTCTATATAATCAAAGCTATAGTTTTTTCCAGTAGTCATGTTTGGATGTGAGAGTTGAACCATAAAGCAGGCTGAGCACGGAAGAATGGATGCTTTTGAACTGCGGTGCTAGAGAAGATTCTTGAGAGTCCCTTGGACTGCAAGAAGATCAAACCAGTCAACCCTAAAGGAAATCAATCCTGAATATTCATTGGAAGGACTGATGCTGAAGCTGAAACTCCAATACTTTGATCACCTGATGGTGAAGAATTGACTCATTGGAAAAGATCCTGATGCTGGGAAAGATCAAAGGCAAGAGGAGAAGGGGCGACAGAGGACAAGATGGTTAAATGGCATCACTGTTCAATGGACATGAGTTTGAGCAGTCTTTGGGAGTTAGTGATGGACAGGGAAGCCTGCAGCCATGGGGTCGCAAAAAGTTGGACACAACTGAGCAACTGAACAGCAAAGATGGTGCTAACAATTTAAGATCAGGGCTTATTTAGTCACATATATTTAAAGGAAGCTTACCATCTGCTGTGCTTCCCTGGTGGCTCAGACGGTAGACCATCTGCCTGCAGTGTGGGAGACCGGGGTTTGATCCCTGGGCCAGGAAGATCCCCTGAAGAAGGAAATTGCACCCCACTCCAGTACTCTTGCCTGGAATATCCCATGGATGGAGGACACTTGTAGGCTACAGTCCATGGTGTCCCAAAGAGTCAGACACGACTAAGCAACTTCACTTTCTTTCTTTCTTTACAGTATGCTAGCTACTCCTCTTGCTGAGGAGGATAAGGTAGTGAATATACAGACAACACTCAAGTTACTATTGAACTTACATTCTAGTGGGAGGAAACAACGTACTAACAAAAACGTTGGAAAGCTCGCTTCTGTAAATGACCAGTAGTTTATGTTCTTTGAGTCATATGGTCTCTGATGCAACTATTATAGTGCAAAAGCTGTCATAAAAAATAATGCCCATGTTTCAATAAAGATTTATTTATTAAACCCAGTGGCCTGCCAGATTTGACTTTCAGGCTATAGTCTACTGATTATTGAATTAAGACAGAAATGAATACAGAAAATAAAGCGATATTAGTGCTAATTAAATAATCACTATAGGTAATGTCATAGACAGTGACTTATGGTGTCTTCTTTAGGTTGTAAGGATAGAGAGGGTCTCTTAGAAATGTAAGCTGAAATTTAAAAAATGGGAGAAGCAAACATTAAAATCAGAAGGAAGAACATACAAGAAGAATGCAAAGTGTCTAGAGGAGAAAGTCCCAGAACCTCATAAGGAAGTAGAGTGAAAGAGAGAAGGTTATACACGTAAATAGTAGACATAATAAATTCATAGGCTAGGTCAATAAATTGTAATTTTTTTTATAAATTGATTGAGAGATCATGGAGGATTCTAAGAAGATGGTAGTGGTAGCATAGTCTTTCATTCTCTGTCAGTCATCACCTAAAACAAAGAAACTAAATGGGAAAACAAAAATCACTGGATTGTATTTTCAGTGAAACTAAATGACAAGATATTCCTAGGAATGCCAACCTATAAGCAAATTGCCAGAATCCATAGACCCTGCATAATGTCAACATTTGTGTGGCAGAAAACAGGAAGCAACAGAGAACCAAAACCCAAAATAGTTGACAGATATTCATTAGAAACACAACAGGTCAGTTTGAGAATAACAACTGAAAGTATTGTGGTCAAATGAAGACAAGGGGTCTATGTCAAAACTAACAGAGCTTGAGCAGGTAATCAATGTTGAATTATTCACCAGCAATTACATGCTTAAATATACTGACCAAGGGAGGCAGTGTCCAGTATTGTAAAATTACTAGACTTTAAATAAATTAAAACAAAGTTCTTTGAATATCTAGACAAAGATATCAAGTGACTTATAAGAGGAAAAAAGTCATATTCAGACTTCCAACAGTAATGCTTTACTTCAGAAGAAAATGGGGTAATATGTGGTATTTTAGGATAGAAAAAGTGAGTTAAGAATTGTTATCCAGCTAAATTGATTCTCACATGCAAAGAATGCAAATCATTATCAAGATGCAAGAACCAAGTAAATGCTGTTCTGTTGAGCTCTTCTTAAGGAATCTGCAAGAGAGTGAACTTCTGAGGACCAAAATAATTATAAACACATTGACATAGGTACTAGTATAGAGCATAAAACATATACAGTTTGACGTGGTTTTCAACTGTGCAGATCCACTTTATGTGGGTTAATTTTTTCAATTAGTACATACTGTAGAAATACACAGTCTGTAGTTGGTTGAATCCAGATGCCGAACCTGGATGAGGGAGGGTTGACGGTAAGATTTTCAACTATGTGGAGGGTCAGAGCCCCTTACCTCCACTCTATTTAAGAGTCAGCTGCAGTTACTTATAGACTTAAAATTATATGAGGTTTAGAATAATGGACTGTAGTATATAATAGCCCTATGTTCAGACAGTGAGAGCATAACAATAAAAATTGAGGAGGTGAAAGTGAAGAGAAAAAATACGTGACTTTTTTTAACCCTTAGTCAAGGTGGTATTGTTGTTTGAAGAACATTATATGGATTACATGGGATAAAGTGAGTGAGAATAAATGAACTATTTTAATTATGTTATTTCATATATCCTTAAGGATCACGATTCTTGCCATGCAAAAGGAGTGATACAGATGTTATATAGAAGTTAAGCCTTTAAAATGAAGCAACCAGAGAAACAAAAAGGCCTACAGTTCTAAAATATTAATTTTATTGTATAAAATTAAAATAATTGTTATTTATAATTTAGAATTATAATTAATTATAATTATAGATTATTTTATAAGTATATTATATATAATTTATATATATATTAGATATATAATTTATATAATTTTAATTATATATAATTAAACATCTAAAATAATTTAATATTGTAAATACTAGCAGCATTTTTAATCCATGTCTATATATGTCATTTTTATATTTATCTATATCTATATCTCTTTTTTTTCCTTCAAGTTCTATCTAAAGAAAAGATATTACCAATGTATTTGTTTACTTTTTTGGCTATGTCAGGTCTCAAGGGGCACTTGAGATCTTAAGTGGTACATGACTACAGTTACCCCACGGCCTGTGGGATCTCAGTCCCCTCTCAGGAAGCAAACCTGCCTCCGCCCTTGGAAGGCAGATTCCTAACCACTGACCACCAGAGAAGTCCCTGAAAATATATAGTAAGAGAGTCTGGGGCAGGAACTTCTCCAGATAAACCTGGAACACCTTGCCATTCCAGGCCTCCATGAAGCAGTCAAAGATCACTAAAGTCACGTCAAACAGGCTCACGACTCATCACAAGTAGGATCTCATTGCCAAGCATGAGACAGTTGAGCTTCATACTGAAAAGTAATTGCTAGTGATCGACAACTCTCAAATATGTTAAAATCCATGAGTTACAGGTGATATTTAAAACAAAACCAAACAACCAGCAAAATGCAATTGGTCAAATCTGGCCATAACAGGGTGCCAAATCTTTACGTAGAAAACTGGTAGTGAAAGGGAAAAATTCAAACATTTATCTTACTTGTCTCTGTAGCTCCCTTCAGAACTCTACCAATGGCTAACCACACAGTGAATAAGGAAGCATCTCTACAGAAGTACACCAACTATTAAATAAAGATAGAAATGAAATAACTTTAATATTAACATTTGGAAGCTCCTAGTGCATGAAAGGATCGGATACTGAGCTGTAACAACTGAGAACTTGAGATAGTAAGAGTGATGCCCCCTCCTGATGGACGCACGCATCACATTTCTAGTTCTGCCAAAGGGACTGAAGATGAACACGGCCGGGATTGTGGATCCAGCTGCCAAAGTGAAGGGTGAAAGAATGAGTGACCTGTAACCCAGATATGTGATCAACAAAAGCCAGACTGTGGGGAGTTCTACAAGTTAAATTCCTTGGAGATTAAATAGGTAAGCTGTAAGGGGGAAAGAAAAAAAGAGTAGATGGCTGTGGTGATTATAGATTATAGGCAAGATTAATCAAGGAAGTATGATGAGAGAATACTAAACACACACACACACATCAGAGGTATCTATAAAACTCAGGAGAGCGGTTGCTTTTGGTTGAACGATTTATTTGAGTTAGAAACAGCCAGACTCAGAAAAGGAGTTCTGAGTTGGATGGCAAAGTTCTATTTATATCTTTAGAAGTAGTGTTAAGCATTTGCCTTAAAATAATCCCTTAACCTTTTTTTTTGTGGGAGGGGGAGTTTGTTTGCATCTATTTAGTTTTACGTGAAAAATATTTAAATGTAATATTTGTTCTTCTGTAAAGAGATTAGTTTGAAGGGGAGCAAGGATTAAAAACAGGAACCCAGGTTAGGGAACTATTAAAGTAGTCAAGACTACTGGACATGATGATGGAGAAGGAGTTTAGCAGCTTGCCCTGTTAAATTTCAGAGAAAGAGAGAAATCATTCGGGCTGCTTTCTTCGTCCTTGTAGGAAAACACTCAAGACATTGAAAGGGGCGTGGAGACAGATGTACCAATAAATGAGTGTTTGGACTTAAAGCTGAACACCTACATACCTAACTGAGGCACCAGACTAGGCCACTGGGGAATCTGCACATATTATGAGATACGAGGTAGCTACTTTTTCTTTTTAATGAATAAGCACACTCTGATAAAAATCTTCACCAATAGGCACTGCTTTAACATGACATTTGAAAGTCATAATGGCCAGATGACAATTTAAGACTTTCGTGTATCACCTGCTTAGTTTTAAACCACTGTATATTAATTCGTATTTGGACAAGACCATTTCAATTTGGGGGAAAAGAGTTGGATAAGACAGTATTTGTGGCTATTCCACAGATCTGTTAAGATAATACATATCTCAGGCTGTTAGCTACTAGAGAAGGAACTTGTCTTATTTATCAGCACTGCCCTGTAAGTACGTGATAAATCAAATCAAAACATTAAATGCAAAAACCAACTGAATTATTACAAAATTATTATCTCCAAAGAAATGCCATTGATAACTCACACACCAAACTCACACGTACTCATTTTTTCTCCGTAAGTGACATTGGAGCTTTATGAGTACTCTAGAAGCCAGGAAGGATGGGATATGTTAAGGGTTGGGATGGGGAACTGAGAGGATAATTAGATAAATGGGATATGAACCTGGTGGGGAAGGGGACAGAACTGAGTGTGATGCCACTGGGGAAAGTTACCACTACTTGACCTTAACTTCCACGTTTGTAAAAGGTGTCAAGCAGGAATGGTAATTGTGAGTGCTGAAAGAGCTCAGAGTCTAGGGCTCCATATTCCTTTGTCATATAAAAGTTGCTCGATAAAAGTTATCTTTTTTTTCTTCTTTAGGGGTGATTTTATGTGTGGCTCTCCTCTACCAGTTCGGAACCTAGCTGCCTTTTACATGTTGGCTAAGCCCTGATGCATCACACCCCGCTGAGTGCTTTGCATCTTGAATGGGTCACTGTTGACATTGGGACTGACATTTCCCAGTGCATCCTGTGTAACTGCCGTGCTGATGCTGGCATGACCTGCATGGCTTCCGTAGTAACCCCTTTCCTCTACACAGTCACCCGCTGTCAGAGCGGCCTGTGCAGAGGAAACAATCCCCAGTCCCATCAGAGCCCTCATTAAAAGTGCGTGGAATTAAACTTGAATGCATGGAGAACAATTAGCTCTCTCTTTTGTCTCTCTATTCAAATCCATAATGCAGAGCAGCCAGGTGTCATGTTCAACAAATCTCCATCACTTGATGGCTAGAGAAAGGAATGGTGTTGGAAAAGCTCCAGAATCTTCCCCTGGAGGCCTATTCCTGCCTTCCCATCTTTGCAGGAACTCAATTGTCATGATGCTTCTGTTTGAATCCCTCTTTCTAAATGTATCCTTCTCCCATCCTCAGCTTTCTTCTAAGAAAACAAACCTCAATTTAAGTCTCTTTATCACCACGTTCTTTATCAGGAGGTTTGCAAAATGTTTTCAACAAAATGCCAAACATGCTTGACTGGGATTTTTTTTTTTTTTAAACAAGATTGAAGAATTAAGCATAGACACCAGTTCACTGTACTGTTGTCCTAACATTACATACATGCCTTAGTAGAAGGCATCCCTGATCTCTGTCATGGTAAACCGAGTCAGCCTCTGTGTAGGCGGTGGTATTATTTCTCCATAAGCATGCATGCATGCATGCTAAGTTGCTTCAGTTGTGTCTCTCTGCGACTCTGTGGATGGTAGCCAGCCAGGCTCCTCTGTCCATGGGATTTTCCAAGCAAGAATATTGGAGTAGGTTGCTGTGCCCCTCTCCGGGGAATCTTCCCGACTCAGGGATTGAACCTGCATCTTGTGTGTCTCCTGCATTGGCAGGCAGGTTCTTTACTGCTGGCGCCTCCTGGAAAACCTCTTCCTCCTTATATATGCTACAATTATTTTACCTAAAATTCTTTCTCACAACTGAGTGATCCTTAACCTTACACTAATTCCAAGAACGAGAATGCCCCCATATGTGCAGGGGAACTAACTAAACTGCTCAGTTCCCCAGTCCCTCTCAGACTGAGGTCCTCACTCCATCACCCACTGCTCTCCATCCCCTAGACCTGGAAAATTATTATGTCACTGGAAACTCCTGAGGAAAATGGTCAGGAATGTAAAATTAAATCATAACGTGCAAACAAACCTATCATCCCTTTGAAAATAAGATCTTTGGAAGAAGAGACCCACAAGCTAGTGAAAAGGAAAAAGTGCAGAGTTTTGACTGTATACCATTCTGAGTTCAATGTATGACTTATTATCCATATGAACTTTGGTATATACCTTCTCTGTGTCTTAGTTTTTCTGCTTATAAAATTGTGAAAATAAAATACTGTCCATACATGGGGCTGTTTTGGGGATTAGTAATGATTTATGTAATGTCTTAACTTAGTGTCCTAAGTGTATGGGAAGATGGTATTGCCAATGTGAAGAAGGTCAGTCAGACTAGAACCAAATATTCACACTGAGCTCTGTTTGGGAACAAGCCTGCGGGGAGGCCACACTACAGAATGAAGTAGAATGAAAGGTGCAGTTTCTCATGGTGACACCATGACTCTCGTGGTCTAATTTAACGACCATCTGGAAATACAAGTTTGTGGAGAGCTCATGAAAGTATTGGGATCAATGCGAGTCCCCTTAGAAACATTTTTATGTGTGCATGGTCAGTTGTGTCTGACTCTTTGTCACCTCATGGATTGTAGCCTGCCAGGCTCCTCTGTCCATGAAATTTTCCAGGCAGAATACTGGGGTGGATTGCCATTTCCTTCCAAAGGGGATCTTCCTGACCCAGGGATTGAACCCATGTCCCCGATGCATCCCCTGCCATGGCAGGTGGATTCTTTACTTCTGAGCCACCTGGGAATCCCTAGGAACAGTTAGTGCACCGTGCACAGAGCACAGTCACCACCATTCACCTTCTTATCACCCAAGTAGACTCCGCCATTTGATCTCAGGGCTCTGTCTCAGATTTCGGCATATTTTCAGAATCCCTTCCAACAAGTGGTCTATTACAGCCTCTCACCCACAAAGCCTCTAGTAGTAAAAACATGCTCAGTTTTCCTGTTTTCAAGTTTCCTTGATCTGGAAATGTCATTTGCAAACCATCAGCCATGCATGCATCTTCCTGCTTGTATGAGTGACAGGATGAATAGACAACTCTCCTTACATCCACACAGCAGTGGTGAGAAACATTTGTGTTTGGAAGCACATTCAAATGCTAGAATTTCTGTTGTCTCACTTGAAGGCACAAAAGGACCCAAAACAATGCTAAACCGGTCAATGACAATCACAACATAATCACTACCATAGTATAACGATGCCTTACAGATCCGTCCTGCAAAAGCATCCACAGTTATTGTGCCACTCACCTGGTCACCCCTTGGCACTCTCTTGTTATTTGAGGAGAGCTTTATGGCTCTGCAGAACTTTCTTACCATCTTGAGACTTTAGCACAGGCTGATCATTCTTTTTGCTGGTCTGGTGTTTTATTGCACCCCCTACCTCTTACTGGTAGCAAAAGGTGAATATTGCACAAACCTCTCAACTCAGTGCTCCATCAGACAACCATCACCTTCATGATCTGTTTCTGCTGTTGAAGTCAAAGAGAACTGGAAACCAGCATCTGGTGGTTCACCTGGGATGGACTTGCCATACACCATGTATTGTGGGGTACCATTTTTTACAGGAAAACAGAAGTCCCCACTGTAAATCATGAAGGAAAGTTGGACTGCTTAAGAGGGAACCATGCTTCAGGGAGAGCTTTTGGGACCCAACAGACAAGAATAAAGCCTCAGGAGATTGTCAGGAAAATGGTAGCTATATGGGATTGAAGGAAAAATCCCTCTTACCTTTGGTATTCATGAGAAAGAGGTCAAGAAACTTTCCAGAACAATTACGTAAATATACACCTTGAGAAAGTTATTACCAGGACTTCTTCAGTGTTCCAGTGGTTAAAAGTCTGCCTTCTAATAAAGAAAGTGTGAGTTCAATCCCTGGTCAGGGAACTAAGATCCCATATGCCACGTGGTGTGGCCAATGAGAAAAAAGAAAGGTATTCCCAACACACGGTTTTCAGTGGGAAAGGGAATAATACAAGTGAAAAATGAAATAAGTCCCTGGAAGAGTTAAAATGGAGGAAGAGGCCTTTCATGCTTTGCCTTCTAAGTACCATTAACCCTTTTCTCTCATCAACTTCCTAAGATCCAACCACTCTACCTGTTTGCCAGGAGAAGTCTTTCTGTCTTGTTCTTATTAGTGCGACACACACCTCGCGTCTTAGGTTGTTATGTCATAAGAGTCAGCAGCCAGAGAGTATATAATACTCCTATTTATTCCACCTGTGTTCATCCAGCTTCAGTTATCATTAGGGTGTTCTTCATTGCTGCAAACTCTGTATGCACTTTAGAGATATTGCATAAGTGATGTCATGTTATTGGTCTGTTGCCTTATCTTTTCCCTGGAACTTAGTCTTTTAGCTATCTATGTTTCTCAGTTAGTCCGGTAGTTTTCATGTGTTCATGAAATTTCTATTACTTTTACTCCCTTCTCACTCTCTTATGTTCTTTTTTTTATTTACTAATTTCTACTTTTGTTTTAATTTTCTTCTTTGGTTTTTATCATATAACCTTGTTATATGTTTAAGGTTGTCATTGTAATCACAGTTTCTCTATTAGTCAATTCAGCTGCTCAGTCATGTCCAACTCTTGGCAACCCCATGGACTGCAGCACACCAGGCTTCCCTGTCCATCACCAACACCTGGAGCTTGCTCATACTCATGTCCATTGAGTCAGTGATACCATCCAGCCATCTCATCCTCTGTCATCCTCTTCTCCTCCTGCCTTCAATCTTTCCCAGCATCAGGACCTTTTCCAATGAGTCAGTTCTTCACATCAGGTGGCCAAAGGATTGGAGTTTCAGCTTCAGTATCAGTCCTTCCAATGAACACCCAGGACTGATCTCCTTTAGGATGGACTGGTTGGATCTCCTTGCAATCCAAGGGACTGTCAAGAGTCTTCTCCAACACCACAGTTCAAAAGCATCAGTTCTTAGATACTCAGCTTCTTTGTGGTCCAACTTTCACATCCATGCATGACTACTGGAAAAACCATAGCTTTGACTAGATGGACCTTTGTCAGGAACTTCTCTATAGTGTAGGGCTTCCCTGGTGGCTGAGAGGTAAAGCCTCTGCCTGCAGTGCGGGAGACGTGGGTTTGATGTCTGAATCAGGAAGATCCCCTGGAGAAATGGCAGCTCACGCCAGTACTCTTGCCTGGAAAATTCCATGGGCTACAATCCATGGGGTCGCAAAGAATCCGACGTGACTGAGGGAGTTCACTTTCACTTTTCACTTTTCTCTTTAGTGTATCATATACTGGGATATTCAAAGCACTTGCCTTAGAAAATAAGAATCTCATTTTTGATTCTGCAGGCCCTCATCCCTGGTATGAACTGGCTACCTGGATCTCTGTACATCACTTCCTAACTGAGCCCTGAATTTAATTTTCTTCGTGTGTCTTCTCAACATATTCTTCATAGAATACCTGCATGCCTGGTGAGTTTTCTTTGGGTCCTCAGTTGTTTTCCCATTAGCATGTAAATTACAGATATCAGAACCTAACCCCATTCCTCAAACTTGCAGTGCTTTGAAGATCATTCAGAAAAGAAAAACATTATTCTGATTGTCAAAATATGAAGTTGTTTTATTCATGCCGTTATGCCTGTGACATCATGAAGCAAGACTGAACAGCTTGCAGCTTGGTCCAAAGACCAAAGTCCTTCTTCCAAACATAAATCCCTTCTTCCATACAGCTCCCTCTCCCTGACCCATTCTTACCTCACCACCATTACCTTAGCAGCCTACATCTACTGTTGTTCCCCAGAGGGAAGAAATTACCAGAATACAGTAATTTTTAAAAATCCCTCAAGTCTTGGGTTTTCTTTTACTTTGGAGACTTTGTGTTAATGGCAAGCAAACTCTACCTTTTCATTTTAATACTTTTCTAGATTTGGGCATTATTTAACCTATCAGGACCTACAGTGTCTCTTAAGTCTTCTATATTGAGCATCAGACATCAGCCAACTGTCAGAGTTGCTCAAACCCTATGCATCAGTTGAAGGAAAGACTAAAGCAGACTCAGGGTCTTACTGAGTTTAAGTTGCAAAATCAGGAAATGTGGGCTAAAAGATGTTGCAGGAGAACTTCATGCTGAAAATGAGAGTACAAGAAATGTTAGGCAAAATGCTCTTCCACTTCCTAAGTATTTAAGCAGTATGTTCAGAGTAACACTTCCAGTTCATTAGGGAAGCTGACCTTAATGAAGCCAGTTTCTAGCACCTGACTCTTCCACTGCATTCTGAATTCAAGACGCTATTGTGAGCCTCTGACCTTTGCCTCATTGCTAACCGTGGGCTGCCTGATTCTGAATTGAGTCAGACTCCGTACTGAGTCTCTTGGAATAAGAATCATTCTTCTCCCCTGATACTTGCATTCTTTTTTATTTAAATGCATATTGCTTTTCTTTTGTACTCTTTGTACTGCAGTCTTTAATACTCATCTTGTGTTTTTCTAGTTTATTTCTCCCAAGCAGGATCTCTACTGGGTACCTGCTTCTCATAGCTGTGGATTTTGGGGTCCACTGAGAAGTAGACGTCTAGAAGGAATGATTAAGACATTTCTGGTGGAGGGAGCAGGAGATGACTGTGATACATGTCTGATTCCTGAGGAAGGAGAAGGAAAAAAAGGAAGACAGGGGTGGCAGGAGTTTTAAATTGCAGCATGGTTCCAGGAAAGATTCACCCAGGTCAGCAGGACGACCTTGAGCCACACTCACCCATTTGCTCAGTCCCTGTCTCACTCGCGTGGACCCTGTTTAATGCCCTTACTGCTCTTGGTTACTGGTGGGGATCAGCCCATGGGAAGCATGATGGATCCTTGGGTCAGGGGCTGGGAAAATCAGGCTGTTACGCTCTTTGTGCTAGGAGATCTGAAAGCTGCATTTTCCTATCTGTTACACTAGGTCAATGAACAATAGTGGGATTTAAGGCATCATTATGAGATATTTTTGGCCCAAGGTCTTTTCTCATGACTTTTCCTGTGTGATAGTCAATTTTATTCTGCCTCCTTTTCTTATTTAAATCTTAACTCAAATATCAATTTTTCAGGGGAGCTTCTCTGACCATATCATTCAGTGCTGTTCTCACACTTGAACAGCTCAATACCCCATTATCCTGTTTTATTTTTGTCATTGCCTGAATTGCTATTGGACATTGTCCTGTATATTTGAGTGCCCGTTTATTCTGTGTCTCCCCTACCCCAGTAGAGCAGGGGTCTAGTCTGCATTGTTCCCTATTCTATGGCCAAGTCTTGGAAAGAGTTCAGTAGCAATGCCTAGAAAAAATAAGGTGCCCTTTAAATATCGGGTTGGCCAAAATGTCTTTCCATAATGTCATACAGAAAAACCCGGACAAACTTTTTGGTCAACCCAATATTATTGTTATTAAAGTTCTTTTTTCCTCTAACTCTATTATTCATTGTGGATTTTTCTTCTTTAGACTGTCTAAAATGCTGCAATCATCTCCAGTATTATACAGCGTTGTAGCCAGTATAATCAGGCCTCCTTCTCTTACTAGTGTGAACTAAGAAGGTTGCCTGCCATATGGGTAGACAAAGGATGTTGTGGGCATCAAGCCATCAGCTACTGCAGAGGCCCCAGCTGTGTCCCCTGAGGGGATTCAGGGTGGGATAGACCCAAACACTGGTCTTAGATAGCTAAGGTGACTATCAAAGGGATGATTTCAGCCAGCCCAGACTCTTGCATCTTCCCATACACAGCAAAGTGCTAAAGTCATTCATTTGAGACGTCTGGTTTTCTTTAACTAACAATAATCTTTTGATATTCCAATTACCTGGCTTTTGTTGTGAAACTCCTGTATAACCAGGTTCTTCCCTTACCTCTGGGCAGTTTCTCAGAACTAGCTGAGAGGCTGTCATCTGGCTTAAGTCCTCAGGGTTCTCCACCAGATAAAGGATAATTTTCAACTTGAAGGTTGTGCACTTTTTTTTTTTTAAATCCACACTAGTCTGTGGACATCTTGAAGGTCAAGGTCATGTTTTTACTCCATATAACAGCGTGTGGGGTATCCAGCAGTGCTGCTAAATGCGTGTTGATAAACGGCAGAAGGAGCAAAGGGAGGGTTCCCAGTGTAGGCAGCTTGCTCCGTACATGCCATGTGCACAACGGCCCATGAGCTAGTGCAGTACAAGGCGTACATGGAGTATACACACAACTGTGGAAGAAACACAGCAGGAAAAGATGGGAAATGGACCTGAGCGTGAGCAGGACAACTGTGAGCAAAGGCTGCAAGATGCCTTTTCTCTTTGCAGGAGGCGCGTCCATTCCGTGATCAAATGGGAAGTACACAGTCAGGCGCTGAGAGGAAGCCTGGCGTTTGTCTTTGTGCTGGAGTCGGGCCCTGAGGCCGCTGCCTGATCCTGGGGCCAGGGCTGGCAGCTGATTGCTCCCGCATCCTTTCTGTGAGCACAGCTGCTTTGTGCAGCGATCAAAGGCCCTTCCATCCCACATCCCACGCTTCAGTCACATGCCCCTGGAGAGAGAGCTCTCCGCTCTTCTTTTAGTCAGTTCTGTTTCCTAGCAAACAAGGAGCAGTTGAGCTCGGCTGTTGAGCATCCATCCTGTCGCAATTTGTTGTTGATGTTGTCCTCAGTTTTACATTCCCTGATTTAACAACTATTGGCTTTCATTTTTTTAGAGGAAGAATGTCCTGGGGCTCTGTGTTGATAAGGAGGGAAATTTGAGCACCAGCATTTCCTAACTGTGCTATCATAGGCCAGTTACTTAACTTCTTGGTGCATCAGTTCTTACAGCCCCAGAGTTTGAATTGCAATACCCATCTCTGAAGATTTTCCTGATGGATATACAAGATATTGTATGCTTTTCAAACACAGTTTAAAGCCCATCATCCTCTACTCAACACACAGTGATTTCCTACACTGTCTCTGAAACAGCTCTCCCATAACCTTTTTAGTTACCCGACAAGATGATCGTATCTTTAGTGGAGGAGGAAGACATGCCTCACCCCCTGACCCCAACCCCAGCACTGGTGCTTGTGTGTCACTGGAGAATACTCTAGGTTCTCTGTCCTAGTTGAAGTATTGCTTACAGAAGCAGTTATGAAGCAAAGAAAACCTTTCAATCTATTTATCAAAAGAGACTTGCAAGCTTCTGCTTCAAGGTAGGTGAATCAATTAGGTGGTATTGAGCGGGGAAAGTTAATCTGCATCCAAAGCGTTTTACTGCACAAACAAGTTAAATAAAAAATCAAGTGCAGGCCAATTGACTTTATTCCACTGTGGTTGGAACTGAAGGGAGAGGAACCATTCCGTCCTAACCTCTTCTAGTTCTTTCTTACCTCTGCCTTAGAGAAGAAGCAGATATCCTGTAGGAATAAGAGACTGGAGGGTCCTGACCTGTGACAAACAAGCAGTGTGACTGATGCTATTAGCTTAAAGAATTAAAGGCTCTTGTGGGTATTATTGGTCTTTTTGTTACTTGGAAGGACTTTTATCCAGAAGAAAGTGTGGGCCAGTGAGTTTATGTTACAGGGAAACTAATATTTCTTCCAAAGAGATTTTCTTCTCTCTGCATGTACAGTCATCCCTTGTTATCCATGGGGGACTGGTTCCAGGACCTCCATGGATACCAAAATCCACAGATGCTCATGTCCCATATATAAAATGGCATAGTATTTGCATATGATTTATACAATCTTCCCATTTACTTTAACTCATCTCTAGATTGCTTATAATATCTAATACAATGTAAATGCTATGTAAATAGTTGTAAATACAATGTAAATGCTATGTAAATAGTTTCTGGCTGTGGCAAATTCTAATTTTGCTTTTTGGAACATTCTGAAATTATTTTTCTGATAATTTTTGATCCCTGGTTGGTCGAATCTGTAGATGCAGAAACTAGACATACAGAGGGCTGCCTGCACACTCATTAACTGGAGCTGCATCTTAGCATTATCTCTGACAGCTCTCTCTTCGCACCCTACACCCAAGCAGGCAATAATCCTAAAAGTGTGCTTTAACATATTAGGCCATTCTAAAGGCCTCCTCCATACCTATATTCTCATAAACTCTTACTCTGAATGTTCTGGGATTTTAGTTTAACTGTCTACTCCTTTTTCAATCTGACTCTCATCTCTAGCTCATTTTATACACTAAAACCTAAATTAGTCCTCCATGTGACATGCTGGAAAGAATACGCAGTTTGTTGTCACAGAGCTCCACTTTGTACCCCTGCTTAGCTATTTACATTGGGCACGTTACTCAGTCTTCGTGGGCATCTACTCATCTGTAAAGAGGGAATAATCACAACCCTATATCACAAAACACTTATGACAAATAAAAACCATAGTTCACGGAAAGCATTTAGTATAATGCTTGACAACCTTACTCAATAAATGGAAGCTATTAAAACATTGTAGGGGTTCACTGAAAAATGACTTTTTCTAATTATTCATTGTTCTTCTAAAACTCTAGTTTCCTTGTGAGCAGAAAACATTTCTGAGTCATCCGTGTTTCAACACAGGCGTGTGCAGTGCACACATAGGCAAGTATTCTTAACAACTCTGGGCTTCCCTGGTGGCTCAGATGGCCAAGAAGCTCCCTGCAGTGTGGGAGATCTGGGTTCGATCCCTGAGTTGGGAAGATCCCCTGGAGAAGGGGATGGTTACCCACTCCAGTATTCTTGCCTGGAGAATTCATGTGGTCATAGGAGATGGACAGGATAGAGTCTGTGGGGTCACAAAGAGTTGGACATGACTAAGCGACTAACACTTTTACTTTTTACAATTCTACTTATTATAATTAAGGCAAAAACATCTAAACTTTACTGTTTATCTTATAGCAAAATATAAATAGAGAAGGCATTGTTTCTAGGTGGGACAATATTATCAACAAAGATGTGGAAATAGAGATCAGTGAGTAAAACATAATGAATGTCTCTGCGAAGCATCCTGTGAAAAACCAGCCTGATGATCCCAAAGCGACAGTTTATGTGGTGAATCAGTAAGATGGATATACTGTGGGAAAGGTTTTCAGGGAGGCTCCTAGAGGTCCCAGAGTGCTAGGTTATGAGCACACGCACATTGGGTCTGTGCAGAGTTCTGAGCAGGGGGAGTGACGGGATGCTCTGGGCCAGAGAGACAATGTCCACCCATTTAGGTCGGAGAAGGACAAGGCGCAGTGCCTTTAGAGCCCAGAACAAATCACCCAATTCTATTTCCCAAATTGTTCATCTTCTATGAGGCATGATGAATGCTGACTTTAGACTCCTTCCTTTGGTTCTGCCAGCAATTCAGTAGCTTAATCTTTTTTCCAATCTCAGCTGTTGCCTAATAATCTGTTCCAGGCACAGAAATTTCATTAACTCCTCAATGATGTCCACAGGCTTTGACCATGGATTTCATCTGTTAAGCTGCTTTTACTTCAACTACTATACAAATTACCCTCTGCCTGGGAAAAAAACAAAAAGAAGAAGCGTGTTGTTGGGCGGGTGGAGGGAGCTACAAGAAAAAAAGGATGGCTGAAGCCCTTCTGTATTTCTCAAACAACTTTCCTCTCAGTGAAAATAGATGTCCAGGGAAGAAATTGAATTTCAAAAGCAAGGACTCGATAATGGAGTGACCCCGAATTTTCTCACTGGTAGCTTAAGAGGGGGGCACTGTCACAACCAGTGTGATATGTGATTGTCCTACCATCCCCAGAAAACTGTATTATATTTGGTAGAAATGGACCTGTGGCTGGTGCTGGAAATGTGCTGAATGCACACTGATTTCTGCCAAGTCTGAGAAGCCGGGAGATGAAGGGGTGGAGATGCAAAAATGCGAAGGGGAATGAGAGGGCGGGAGGGGAACACTGCCAAAGATCTGCTTGAGAGTCTCACCCTGTGGCTGTGCAGGCAACTGGGATTTCGGGCATCAGTGGAAAAGGTATCTTTGGACAGGAGTCATACTTTACAACTCTTCCTCTGCGAAGCTTCTTCTATCTTGTAGAGCAGTTGCAGCTTCTCCTGAATTCCTATGACACGTTTACTTTTTTTGTGTATCCCCTATCAAAATGCATCAAACCATTTGATTTACATTCTTATTTTTTTATTCACCTTGAAATTCTTTGAGGGTAAAGGTTGTGTTATATGAGGCTAACATCAGTGCTCAGGGACCAGAAATTCTCTAGGTATCAGCAGTAGTATAGCTAAGGACAGAAGTTCCTGATTGGTAACCAAGGAAACCAGAAATACAGTAAAAGATGGAGCCAATTTTGGATTAAATAAAACAATGGGTGTAAACTGAATATTACAGGATCTAGACACAGTACCTGGGGATATGTAAGTAGAGCTGGGGTGTTTACTCTGTCACTTCAGTTAACACATTTGTGTATAAGTATTTCTGTTATTCTGCCATGTAGAAATTTAGCTAGACACTCAGACTCTTCTAGGGGAGGAGACAGTGATCTGGGGTGGAGTGGGTAAATTCTTAATGGTTGTTTTCTTATTTGTCTGGTTGCAGCTTTACTATCTCCCTGTATGACCTGACTACATTATAATACACAAGAAAGGGTACCGGGCTAAAGGTGCTAAGGAAAGACCGCAGCAGGTCCTCTCTCGTTCTGGGTGATGTTCTGCATAGGCATTTAAGAGAGGTTGACCATGCATGAGCTAATTTTTGCCTTGTTGACATGCCTTCGAAATATTTTTCATAGCTAATTTTTGGATCAATGTTTTATCTTGAAATGGCAGGCTACAAACCTTTTCAAACAGGTGGTTTCTAAATTTTGTACACAGTGTCTTATACAAAAAACGATGTTCACCCTTTGATTATGTTGCATTTAAAACACTTTTCATGTTTTGAAAGATACTTTTTATTTATAAGCTATATTTTCTAATGTATGTAATGATCAATGTAGAGATGGCTTAATTTAGTAAAGTTATGAATTGATGGATTTCTATATTGGATGGCTTTAATTTTATTTTCTTTGAAAAACATGGAGTCAGTTTCACATCTCCTATTTCCCCATGTTTCTCTACAAAATACATAGGCTGGCACTCTTAGTTCATAAGTGGAAAAGTTTGAGGACCAGAAATATCAGTCAACATGCTCAACATCATTAGATACTATGATAAAACCAGAATTTGAAGGCCCATTCTTTGTTTGAAAATGACTAGACCCCCAAACTAACATAATATTGTAGATCAATTATATTTAAAAAAAAAAAAAACTGTTGCAGAAAAATAGAGGCTAGAATCTAGTACAGTTTTCTCAAAGACAGGTTAAGAGAATGGCCTGGGAATTTGTTTCAAGTACAACTTTCTACCCTAGACTACTACACCAGAATGTCTAGAGATGCATGTGGAAATTTGTGTCTTTAGTATGCACTGAATGTGATTCTTCCACACATTAGAGATTGAGAAACATCCAAAAAAGACAATAGCCAAAAAATTCTTTAGGGGTATATTCTTCTTTTCTCTTTAAAAAAAAAAAAAAGAGAGAGAGAGAAACTTTATTGGTGAGTGATTGAAAAATATAATTTTATATCCATTTAAAGTGTACAGCATGATGATTGGATATGCATATGCATTGTGGAATGATTACCAAGATCAAGATAATTAATGCGTCTATCGCCTCACACAGTTCACATTGGCTAAGTCGTGTGTGGGGGGGTACGAATACTTGAGGTCTGCTCCCAGCAACCTGCAACTGTGCAGTACTCTAGTCACCATGCTGTACATCAGAACCTCTACTTCTTTTTTTTTTAATGAATTTTTATTGGGATGTAGTCGCTTCCACTTTTCACTGTCATACATTGGAGAGGGAAATGGCAACCCACTCCAGTGTTCTTGCCTGGAGAACCCCAGGGACGGGGGAGCCCGGCGGGCTGCCGTCTGTGGGGTCGCACAGGGTCAGACACGGCTGAAGCGCCTTAGCAGTGGCCGCAGTTGCTTTACATCATTGCGGTAGCTCCTTCTGCATAGCTAAGTGAGTCAGCTGTGTGCACACACACATCCCCTCCTTCTTGAATTTCCTCCCTATTTAGGTCCCCACAGAACGTTGAGTAGAATTCCCTGTGGTATCCAATAGGTTCTCATTCGGTTCAGTGGCTCAGTCGTGTCCGACTCTTTGCGACCCCATGCACTGCAGCACGCCAGGCCTCCCTGTCTACCAGCAGCTCTCAGAGCTTGCTCAAGTTTGTGTCCATAGAGTCAGTGATGCCACCCAACCATCTCATCCTCTGTTGTCCCCTTCTCTTCCTGCCTTCAATCTTTCCCAGCATCAGGATCTTTTCCAATGAGTCAGTTCTTCACATCAGGTGGCCTAAGTATTGGAGTTTCAGCTTTAGCGTCAGTCCTTCCAATGAATATTCAGGACTGATCTCCTTTAGGATGGACTGGTTGGATCTCCTTGCAGTCCAAGGGACTATCAAGTGTTCTATTTCGTTTTCTGTTTTATATATAGTAGTGTATACATGTCAATCCCAATCTCTTATTTCACCTTACTCTCCTCTCCCTTCTTGACATCCATAGGTCCATTCTGTTTGTCTGCTTTGCAAATAAATTCATTTGTATCATTTTTCTAGATTCCACATATAAGCAATAGATATTATGTGATGTTTGTTTTTCTGTTTCTGACTTACTTCACCCTGTATGACCTACGTGACTCTATTTCTGCCCTCTCCCATTCGGTGGCAACCACCATTCTAATTTTATCCTCCATTTCTATTAAATCAACTTTTAAAAAAAATTCATATATAGTGATACCATACAGTATTGTATCTTTTTCTGCATGGCTTATTTCACTTTGTGTATTTGTTTGTGTTGATTTATTTGCGTTGATCATCCATCTTGTGTTAAATGGCAGAATTTTCTTCTCTTTTATGGCCGAATAATATTCAATAATATTCCAGCATGTGTGTGTGTAAAACTTTCTTTATTCATTAATCCATCCAAGGACAGTTAGATTATTTTCATCTCTTGGCTATTGTAAATAATGCTCTGTGAACATAGGTGTGCAAATATCTCTTAAAGATACTTATTTTAATTCCAAGGGTAGGATTACTGGATCCTATGGTAGAATTTTCATTTGTTTGAGGAACCGCCATATTATTTTCCATAGTGAAGTGAAAAGTGTTAGTCTCTCAGTTGTGTCTGACTCTTTGCAACCCAGGGACTATAGCCCACCAGGCTCCTCTGTACATAGAATTCTCCAGGCAAGAATACTGGATTAGGTAGCCATTTCCTTCTGTGGAGGATCTTCCCAACTCAGAGTTTAAACTTGGGTCTCCTGCATTGCAGGCAGATTCTTTACCACCTGAGCCATCATATAATTTTACATTCCCACCAGTAGTGAATAGAAGTTCCCTTTTCTCCATATCCCTGCTAATATTTATTATCTTTTGTCTTTTTGATAAAAGCCATCTCACTGTGGTTTTGATTTGCATTTCCTGGATGATTATTGACCGTGAGCATTTTTTCATATACCTATTGCTGTCTTCAGAAAAAGTCTATTCAGGTCTTTAGCCCGTTTTGGTAGAATTATTTGTTTCTTTTCTATTGAGTTGTATGAGCTATTTATATATTTTGGATATTAACTCCTTATCAGATATATGATTTGTAAACATTTTCTCCCTTTCTCTGTGTTGCCTTTTTTTTTTTTTATTGTAACCAATTCAAGAAAGACTTTGTTCTTTACATTATCTTGTTGGTTTTGCCATACATTGATATGAGTCCGCCATGGGTATACATGTGTTCCCCTTCCAGAATCCCCCTCCCACCTCCCTCCCAATTCCATCCCTCTGGGTCATCTTGGTGCGCCAGCCCTGAGCACCCTGTATCATGCATCAAACCTGGGTTGGCAATTCATTTCACGTATGATAATTTACTTGCTTCATTGATGTTCTCCCATATCATCCCACCCTCACCCTCTCCCATAGAGTCCAAAAGACTGTTCTATATATTTGCATCTCTTTTGGTATCTCACACACAGGATTATTGTTACCATCTTTCTAAGTTCCATATATATGCGTTAGTATACTGTATTGTTGTTTTTCCTTCTGGCTTACTTCACTCCATATAATACGCTCCAGTTTCCTCCACCTCAATAGAACTGATTCAAATGTATTCTTTTTTTATGGCTGAGTAATATTCCATTGTGTATATATACCACAGCTTCCTTATCCATTTGTCTGTTGATGGGCATCTAGGTTGCTTCCATGTCCTGGCTATTGTAAACAATGCGGCGATGAACATTGGGGTACACGTGTCTCTTTCAATTCTGGTTTCCTCGGTGTGTATGCCCAGCAGTGGGATTGCTGGGTCATATGGCAGTTCTATTTGCAGTTTTTTAAGGAATCTCCACACTATTCTCCATAGTGGCTGTACTAGTTTGTATTCCCACCAACAGTGTAAGAGGGTTCCCTTTTCTCCATATCCTCTCCAGCATTTATTGCTTGTAGACTTTTGGATTGCAGCCATTCTGACTGGCGTGAAATGGTACCTCATTGTGGTTTTGATTTGCATTTCTCTGATAATGAATGATGTTGAGCATCTTTTCATGTGTTTGTTAGCCATCTGTATGTCTTCTTTGGAGAAATGTCTGTTTAGTTCTTTGGCCCACTTTTTGATTGGATTGTTTATTTTTCTGGAATTGAGCTGCAGGAGTTGCCTGTATATTTTTGAGATTGTTTGTCTGTTGCTTCATTTGCCATTATTTTCTCCCATTCTAAAGGCTGCCTTTTCACCTTGCTCTTAATTTTTTGATCATTTGCTGTGCAGTTCAGTTCAGTTCAGTTGCTCAGTTGTGTCCAACTCTTTGAGATGCATAAACTCTTTAATCTGATGTGCTTGCACTTATTTATTTTAGCTTTTATTATCTGTGTTTTTGGCATCTTATCCAGAACTTTCTACTTTTGTATTGCTTAATTTTTTTCTGTAAGAAAAGTCCTTACCACCATTCCTATTTCCAATCATCTGTGATACTAAGACTGATCTCAATTAGGATCTCTGCAAAACTCTACAATCCCAAATATTTTAGACTTGAGTTACTTCTCATTCTTCTATTACCTCTTTACCTCCTTCTCTCAAGGAAGTAGCATATAGCATAGTGGTAAAACTCAGTTTCTATAATCAGCCAGAACCCCCACCTCTTCTACTTACTGAGAAAATGGTAAACACATTAACACTGAAGTCTTCTAGATGTGAGATATGACATAACTCATGGAAAGTGTACAGTAATGGGTGTGGTATGATTGGATAGGTATGATTAACATTGAGATAAATAATATCAGTCAGACCCAGTGTGCACATTCATCTCTGAGCCTGAATTTTGTCAGTTGGTTTCTTATTTTCATTTCAGTACTTGAAATCAACTAGGTGAGTGTCATCATTTTTCTCTAGTGCAATGGTCTTTCAAAATGTGGTGGTCAGAATACCTACATCAGAATCAGAATTACTTAAAATGAGATCCCTGGGACTCACCCCATGCTATCGAATTTAATCTGGCGAAGTTCAAGAATCTCATTGCAAAAGGCTCCCAGTTTATCCTGATGCACACCATAATTTGAGAATCTTCTCCTGTTCCAGAATTGAAGCCTCCTGGGCTTGTACAAGGTATTCCATCCCTCCAGAATTTTAATGGGGCTGTTTTTAGTTGTCTGTATCTCTGAAACTCTCCTGCCTTTGTTTTCATTTTGTGTTTATCACGTAATTATCTAGCATCTTCTTTACTCAAAGTTGAAACCTTCAAAGCCAACTCTTCTCCTGAATCCTGTCCTTTATTTACTGTCACTCGTTTACAATAGCATGTTTGCCTCCTAGATGATTCTTCATCGTATCACTTCCCCTCAGAATGCACAGCTCTTGGCTGGATGTGTCTGCTTCCTCCTGTTTTCATCAGTACATACATTTCACTGTTTTGGGTTTTTTCCCCTCTTTTTCCTAGATGATGTCACTCATAATTTTAGAGGAGCATCTTTACTTCATTAGCACCCATGCCTTTCTGGTGGGACTTGACTCCACCTTTGGCATCAAGATGAGCCTGAATAGCTTGAGTGGATTAAAACATGCCATCTCCCTGGTGACTAGCTCAGGAATGACCACTGATCAAATCTGATCAGTGAGAAAAAAAGGAGACATTGGGAATGGGAGAAGGCTGATTTCAAAAAAGAAGCATATTCTTTTTTTGTGAAAATTACTGGAAGACATGCTATTTTTTTTTCCTAAGCCAGTGGCTCACAATCCTGCTTATATGTTAAAATTGCCTGATCATGTTAATCTGCAGTGTTCAAAGAAATAGTCGCGCTTGTTACTTTTTTCCCTTCAGTGTGGTTACGCTGTTCATTTCAAATTCAATGAGGGGCATTTGTTTTTGTTTGTATTCTGTTTCATCTCTCTTCCTCATCCTTGTTAATAATTTTTGAGTATGTGGTATATGAATCCAGTACCAAAGGTGAAACTATACAGAAAGTCATCCCTAGAGAAGTGCTTCTACACCCACATCATGTTCACCCAACTCCCACTCAGGCCCATTGGGAACCAGTCTTCTGAGTCTCTAAGTTCTCCATCCTCTGATTTGTTTATGCACATACAAGTAGAAATGTTTGTTTCTCTTTCTTACACAAGGGGACAATCTGTAGCTATCTTTTTTAATTTTTGCGTTTTGCTTTCTGTAAATGACAATATATCCTGGAAATATTTTCACATCAGTCCATGGAGATTGTCCTCATTCTTTCTTAGCTGCACATTATTTCCCTCTGCTTGTAGATGTACCAGAGTTTATTCACCTGCTCTACAGTGTGACTTTTTAATGTCTTATTACCAATATTTTAAAATGACAAACAGTGTTCCAATGAATCAATGTATATCCACATATTTTATATATCTGGAGGATAAAATTCAGAATAAATTTCTATATGAAGAATTACTGGTTCAAATATTAAATGCCTCTTTTTTAGATATTGCCAAATTCCCATCCAAAAATGACTGTCCCAGTCTGCACTCTGATCAGCAATGTATGAGAGCATCAGCTTGCCCACAGCCTGGCCTAAGGAATGTGGTATCACACTTATGTCCACCTGATAGGTAAGAAATAGTTTCAAGGGCTTTCCTGGTAGCACAGCAGTAAAGCTACCTGCCAAGGCAGGAGATGCAGGGTTGACCGCTTGGTCAGGAAGGTTCCTTTGGAGTAGGAAATGTCAACTCACTCCAGTGTTCTTACTTGGAAAATCCTATGGACAGAGGAGCTTGGCCGGCTACAGTCGGTGCAGTTGCAAAAGACTCTTGCACAACTTAGCGACTAAACAACAGTAATGATGAGAGAAAGTGAATATCCACACACAGGAATTTCAGATATTTTTCTCTCTGTCTTTAGCTCTAAGCTGTGAATATACATTAGAATTGCTGTGTGTGTGAGTTTAGTATGCGCATGTATCTGCTAACCTAGGAGCTTTTCATTTTATTTAAAAAGAACTGCTGATGATTCTAATACACAGCCAGTAGTGTAAACTGCTGCTCTGGGCGAAGCAGAATGAGGACATGGGTGTAGAACTGCAACAATCACCATCATCGTCATATGAGAAGTCACCTGAAAAAGTAGCCAAGAGGGAAACAAGAAAATACTGATCCACTGGAGCAACCTACACATGAGTACGTGCCCAGTCACTTCAGTCTTGTCCGACTCTTTGCGACCCTATGGACTATAGCCTGCCAGACTCCTCGGTCCAAAGGGTTCGCCAGGCATCACTACTGGACTGGGTTGCCCTGCCTTTCTCCAAGAGATCTTCCGACCCAGGCATTGAACCCCCATCTCCTGCATTATAGGTGGATTCTTTACCAGCTGAGCTACCAGGGAAGCCCCAACCCACACATATAGCCAGTCCCATCTCTATCCTTCGTTTATATAATTCAGTGGATTTTTCCCCAGAAGTCAACATATATATATATATATATATTTTAATGTGTGATGAATAGTTTCATTTCCTTGCTTCAGTATTTCTTGCCTAGAATGTTCTATGCCCTCTCCGCTCTATCCCCACGCCATTTCTTTAATGTATCTTGGGCTCTGATCGTGTCAGACTCTCTATGACCCTATGTACTGAAGCCAGGCTCCTCTGTCCATTGGATTCTCCAGGCAAAAATACTGGATTGGGTTGCCATGCCCTTCTCCCGGGGATCTTCCCAACCCAGGGGTCAAACGTGTCCTTTAATGTGTCTCCTCCATTGTAGGTGGGTTCTTTGCCACTAGCACCACCAGACAGTGAGAACAGAGCAGAGCCGTATTGCTTCGTTACATCTCTTTGTCTGTATTATAAGTCCCCTGCATGCTTGAATGATTTTTTACCTATCTATATGATAGAGGGAGGAAGGACTCAAGCTGCCTTAGTTTTGAAATAGGAAAATCTTGCCTAAAATAAGAAAATGGGTGTACCCATGGCTGATTCTTCTTGGTGTTTGAAAGAAAACAACAAAATTCTGTAAAGCAATTATCCTTCAATTAAAAAATAAAGTGGAAATAAAAAAGAAACCAATAGGGGGAAAAAAAGACTAAGTAAAAATCCCTCTTTAAATATATAGTTGAGGATTATTAGTAAGTGGATATATTCATGTAACCATCACTATAAAATAAACAAGAGAAATATTTTTCAGTCCATAAGTTTCCCCTGTGCCTTTTCTTTGTCAATCACCCCACCTTCTGCTGCTCTGGCCCCAAAGCAACCACAGGTCTGTTTTGTGTCACTATAGATTAGATGTAACTTTTTTGGCTTAAATTTCTCAAAACCTGTCAAAATATTGTCTGAGGAGGTTGTGCCACTTTCCATTTCCACTAGCATGTATGAGCATTCTAGTTGTTCCACAAAGTGTCAGCAGTTGCTATTGTCAGTCTTTTTAAATTTTAGTCATTTTTGCTAGTGTATTTCTTTGTGCCTTTAATTCTAGGACTTTAAAAAAAGTTAAAGGGACTAATTCAGGTGAATAAAAAAATGATCAAGTCTCTTTAGATGACCCCAACCATCCTTCCTCTTTATGTATGTGCATGCTATTCTTCCTATTAAGAGATATAGTTTTTCTCCTCTCCTCTTTTATCTGGGATGGCATTTGGACTGGTTTTGAACAGCAAAAGGAGCAGAAGTGATGCTCTTGAAATTCTGAAACCAAGACTTAGAAGGATTGACAGCTGCTGCTTCCTGGAGCTAGAAAGTCACACCTTTGCTGTTAGAAGCCCAACCCATGTGGAGCTTACATCGCGGTTGGCCAGATAGCGGAGCTCTCAACTGGCCAATAGGCAGCTCCCTGTGAGGAAGACTTCTTAGACATTCCTGCCTGCTAAGTCTCCGCCTGGCCAGACCCTGTGAACCATCCTACTGAATCCACTCAGCCCATAGTTGTGAGCGATAATAAAATGGCTGTTTTAAGCCACTGAGCTTGATGGTATTGTGCTGAGTAGCAGTAGATAACCAAAATATTAGTATGCAAAATGCTTAACCTGAGGCTCATTTAATAGTTGCCAAGCATTAATACACCCATTCATTCAAAATGCATTCCTTGTATTCTAAGCACTGTGCTAAACGTGTCAGCACTGCTGTGTGTCTTGGGAAAACAAAAGGAGATTGCTTTCTCCTTCCACAAATGGTAGTATTTAGTTGCATCGTTTAGGAATCTTTTGACTGTAAACCATGGACCCTCATTTGGCCTTGATCAAGAGTCTCTCTATCCCAATCAGGCCTCTCTGAGAGCCTGGAATAATTTCCCTCGGCACCGAGCATCATCAGTCTTCCACACCGCCTGCTCTGGTGTAACCCTTGTAGGACCTGGGATACAACACCTGCTCCTTAAGAAACAGTGGGAGCATGACCTACTTCAGTCACATCTGCAGAGATTTTGTCTTGTGACAGTTCATTCTTTGAATAAATGAGGTGCAGTCTTGAATAGCTGTAGGATAGCAGATTGATCGCTGATGGTGCCCACTCAAGCAGCCCCATTCCCCACCACTGAGAGCCCCCACCACTCAGATCCCCCACCACTGCGATCCCCCACTGTTCAGATCCCCCACCGCTCAGAACCCCCACCACTCCGATCCCCCACCACTCAGATCCCCCACCGCTCAGAGCCCCCACCGCTCAGCCGCAGATCACAGGCAGCGGTGGCAGACTGAGTCCAGAAACAGCACGGCGATTGCAGCTGCCCTGATGCCCGGAGCACAGAATGCCCTTTTTGCCTCTTTGGAGAATGAAAGAGACAGAATGACCCACTGTTCCGCACTCTGGCCCTGACGATGCTCCTCTCCATCCTGTTCTCACAGCAAGGGGCATGGGAGGCTCATTGAGGGTTTGAGCTGGATGAGACCGACTGCAGCCCAAACTCGCCATTTACCGGATCCAAGGGAGAGGAGCCCCAGGAGGCTAAGTGACGCTCCGCTAAATCATACAAGGAACTGGAAGCACGGCTCAGACCACATGCCAGGTCACTAGAACCTTAATCATACTTCCTTTCTATCTGAATTCTGTCTTTCTGCTTTGCTGGTGCTTGAGACTTCTCTTTTTTCCCTCCAATAACTGCTCATGTTTTGGAATAAATCTACTGTTTCCTCCAAAATATAGATCATAGAGACCAGGATATGTGACAGGACCGTATCTAAAACCCCATCACCTTCCTGTCACTAGCAACCTCTTACCTAAATAGCTTCATAATTTATTAATTCAGCAAAGTTCCCTGGGTGACTAATATATAGAAAAATTCTGTATCTACAGTAAAAATCGGTATGTGATAACTCTGTGTGATAATTAATCTTTTAATTAAACATCCCAGTGAAATGAAACCTGATTGTTTTCATGAAGCAGCGTAAGTCATACAAAGATTACAGAGATCAGACAGAGTGAACTTAGTCTAGAGCCCTGCTCTGGTACAATAGCATCAGCAAACAGCTGGCAGGTCATTAGTAATGCAGGTTCTCAGGCTGTGCCGCAGGCCTACTGGGTCAGAAGAACCTGAAGATGCTAATCGCTCAGTCGTGTCGGACTCTTTGCGACCCCATGGACTGTAGCCCACCAGGCTCCTTTGTCCACAGAATTTTCCAGGCAAGGATACTAGAGTGGGTAGCATTCCCTTCTCCAGGGGATCTTCCCAACCCAGAGACTGAACCCATGTGTCCAGCACTGCAGGCAGATTCTTTACCATCATCAGAATCTGCACTTTAATCAGATCCTCAGGAGGTTTGTACTCACGTTAACATTTGAGAACTCTCAAACAGTACAGAGAAGCAGAGGAAGGAGGAATTATTTTGAGTGATATGGTTAAGGAGGATCCTACAGCAGAGGGCAGCAGACTGATGTGCTTATCAAGGCACTTGGACCAGACAGACCTGGATTAAGCCGAAGGAAGTCGGCAAGTCATTGAAATGAGTTGGCCATAAATGGGCATGCATTAGTGTCTGTCTCCTAAGGAGCAAGAAAATACTTGTTATGTGGAAGTAAGGTGGGTATGGGGAATGAAAAAGGGGAAAGGGAAGCGGGGGCATTAGAATTAAATAATCCACAGCACTGTGGCGATTGAAGAGAGTAGGTTTGAGTTTATTGTTGGCCAGGGGAAGCGATAATGCCATTAGCAAAAACAGAGAAGAAATTTCATCAAGTGGAAGATGAGAAGGAGGAGGATTGCATGTCTAGTCTTTGCTCTGGGAACTTCGACCCTGGAGTCTCACTTCGGCAAGTAGTCTCTGAACTCCAGACAAGGCACAGAACTGAATTCAGTGGAAGCAGAGGTGGAGTCTTCCTCTCAGCTGCATCCCCCACTGGGCTCCCTGGGGGCCCCTGAATATTTCCCTGAAATAGATACAGAGCAGCCCTTTAACTTCACTGTAGAAAGGCTCCCTAAACGCAGCTCGATTTTTCACTCCACGCAGCATTTTGCTTTATGCACATAGTCATCTAATGTAAAGGGTAATTCGGGGTTGATAAATTAGCAGACAGGAAAGAGGCCTGCCCGGAGCCCCAGTGAGCCGTTTAGCATTTGGTGAGCTCTGTAGCGCTCTGGTCACTTCCCACACACAGAGGTAGTAAATATCCCTCTCCGGATGGTACTTGCGGAGAACGCCTCTGCATTTTGATGCTCTGTGAAGTGCGTTCCTGTGAGCAGCAGCCAGTTCGTGTCCTAGACTAGAACTTCAGACTTCTTACTTCTGGGGGTCTTTTTAGTTCAGTGGGGAAACTGTACTCCAGGGAGGTGTCATGACTTCCTGGGATCCTTACTCAGCTACTTATCAAAGTGAGTTACTCGGGTTCTTCTCTTTCTTCGTTTCTTTCTTCCCCGTCCCTCTCTCCCCACCGCCTTCTCTGTCTCTGTTTCTCTCCCTCCTTCCATGACTTCACTGCTGGTGAAAAGTTGGTGATGTTGGATAAAAGTGAAAGTGTCACTCAGTCACTCAGTTGTCTCCGACTCTTTGAGACCCCATGGGCTGCAGCCCATCAGGCTCCTCTGTCCATGGAATGTTGCAGGCAAGAATACTAGGCTGGGTTGCCATTTCTTTCTCCAGGGGATCTTTCCAACCCAGGGATCAAACCCAGGTCTTCTGCATTGCTGGCAGATTCTTTACCCTCTCAGCCATCAGGGTTAGATAAACATAACTATAAAATTAAATCAAGTCAGGCTTAAACAGGGAGCATGCATTGAGATAATTTTGTTTCATTCATTATTGAGATGCAGTAGTCTTTTTTTAAGTATAGTTGATTTACGATGTTATGTTAGTTTCAGGTATATAGCAAAGATATCTATCTATCTATCTATATAGGATATAGAATATTATAGATATATATCTATAATTATACCAGTTATAACTATATCAGTTATAGATATAGATCTATAATAGTCTTTTCCGATTCTTTTTCCTTATAGGCTATTATAAAATATTCAATATAGTTCCCTGTGCTATACAATAGGTCCTTATTGGTTATCTTATATGTAGTAGTGTGTGCATGTTAATCCACAATTCCTAACTTATTCATCCCTTCCTTTCCTTTTTGCTAACCATAAGTTTGTTTTGTATAACTGTAGGTCTATTTCTGTTTTCTATATAAGTTCAGTTGTGAGATGCAGTTGTCCAATTGTGACGCTGTGTAATAGCTTATCTGGCTTGGAAACCAAGACTCCTACTCAAGGTTAAACTCAATATGAATCTATAGTATGGTGTATCTGGCCAAAGAAAAGAAAGAAAAAATAAAAAGGGTCTCTCATAAATATCATCTCAGATGAAGGTCAGGCTGATGAGGGTAAAGGTTATATGCATTCCAAAGGAGCTGGGTATTATGATATTAAAGTTTCTCCTGACTCCAGAAGTTCACTCCTCTGGGAAAATTGTTTCACTAAATTTAGCAGCTTCAAGCTGGTAAGTAGAGAAGAAGCAGGAGATAAGGTGAGCTTTTTTAAAACTTGAAAATTGCATATGTGAGCTCTGAATTCAGCATCTTCATTCCTTTGTAAGGACTGGCTTTTCCATTAGGGCTCCCTGTGGGCCTGAGCTCTGTAGAAGGAAGCAGTTGCTTTTGAGGTGGTAATGGGTTATATGTAAAGGAAGTCCATCTGCCTTGCAGGTCCTATGCTAGTGGACTGTTTATTGGAATCATGATTATTTTTGTTATTTTTGATAATCTGTACAATCATTTCGCTGCCAAATTCCTCTTGTTTCAGGTTAACATATGCTGGTCTTTAGGTGATGCAGTGAGGATGCTAGATGAGATAGCAACCAGCCTGGCTTCATTTCTTTTTAAAAAATGTTTTATCTATTTCCTTATTTTTATTTTAGCCTGGGTTGGATCATCATCGCTGGGTGCAGGATTTTCTCTTCTTGCGGCAAGCAGGGTCTACTCTCTGTGTGCGGTGAGCAGGCTTCTCATTGCAGTGGCGTCTCTCGCTGTGAGCATGGGCTCTAGAGCATGGGCTGCAGTAGGTATGGCATGCAGACTTCGTTGCCCCTCGGCATGTGGAATCTTCCCTGACCAAGAATTGAACCGGTGTCCCCTGCATTGGCAGGCACATCCTCAACCGCTAGACCACTAGGAAAGACGCTGACTGTGTTTCTGTCTCCAACAAATTGCTGACAGTGAGCTACTTACATTGCCTGCCTCTACTTTACTACTCACTGAATTGAATCATTCCAGTCCCTGGCATTTGTGTAGAAGCTGATGCTTTTAAGTCACTTTTATGGTCATTTTTTTCTTCATTAGAATCTCTGAATTACCCAATGAAGAGATCAGGGCAATATTGATATAGATTTTTTAAAATCGTTTTCCTGAAGAGGAAACCCACAGGATGATAAATCAAATGCTTGCTTAAGGTTAGACTGCAATAAATGAGGAAGAATGTCCTTGAACTCAGAGTTTGTGACTTTCATCAAAAGATACAAAGCTTGAAAAGATAAAGTTATGTCTCTCATGCAAATATAAAGTGAACATATTATTTTATTTAACTCATTAATAAGGGTGACAGTCAGATATTACAATTGGTTCAAAGGAAAACTCAAAAGTATCGCACATTATAATGAGATCAGAACCGCTGCAGTCAATGTACAAATGGAATTTTTAAATAATTTTCCCCCAAAATGTTCAATAACCATAGAATGATAATCCATTGCATTTCACGGACATAATTTCTATTTATATAAACAAAAACTATTTGTATTACTGTTAGTTGTCTACAACTTATAGGATTGTAAAATAGCTCAAAGACAACATGAGGCAGAGACAAGTTTAATGGGTGAGCATCTTACAAAAGTTTTAACAATAGCTTCCTAAACTCAAAATGTAATGTTCTCATTGTACAAATCCACACCCTAAAGAATCCGTTTTTTCTCTCTGACTCTACAGCTGATCATCCATGATATTTGTTACATAGATATCAGTATTTTAGAGTTGTTAGCATTCAGGAATAGATGCTAAAATACTCAGGTAATTTTCATACTGGTAAAAAAAATTTTAAAACATAGATTTGCATTTATTGGGCACTTAATAAGTGACTTTGTTGTTTGTATGTCATATAATCATCAAAGCAATCTTATGACATAGGGGCCCATTTTTCAGACAGGAAAACAGTCATGAATACAGAATTTGTACTAAGCATCCATTTAATATTCAGCAGAATAATATCCTAGATTTTAATATTTTTGTAGTATTTAAATGAATCACATCATGCATAAAATACTTAACTGCCCTGTACTTGAATCTGGCCATCTAAAATGGAGGTGATAATATAAAAATATAGTGCTATTAATACCAGGAGGGCTTCAAGAAATTTAGGAACGAAAATATTATATCAGCCTAAGAGTATATCGCTAAGAGTTGTCTGTAAAATCTCCATGTGAAGTGAATGGATTTCATAGGACTCCTACTGAGAGACTGTTCTGGAAGAAAGGGGTAGGGAGTATATGTCTCTATTTATAACAGAAAAAGCACTCTCAATTAAATCATGGTCTTCAGAGCTGGACAAAGATAACACTTCCTCTGAGCAATTTATAAGATTTATTTAACCTTTCTGAGCCTCAGTTTCTTCATCTTAAAATGGATGAAGTACCACTACAGGCCTCAGATGGCCTCATGGGTTAAATGAGATAAAGCACTTAGGATTATGCTTGACACATGGTAGAATTCAACAAATGGAAATTTATCTGATTTATTATTATTGTTAGGCCCCCTGTGTTCAAATTCAGCATCCGCCTATAATATTAATATTACTTTACATTTTAAATAATGACTGTCTGAAAACAATTTTAAGTAATAGATATTTTAGAGTGCATATTTCCTGACCCTGCCCTCTCTCTGGGGATTCTCTTACATGCCCTCGGGGAGCTGTGCTTTCTCTACTCAGAGTATTAGACTAACTCTTCAGTGTTCCTTTGAATTCTGTCTTATAAGGCAGGCTGTGCCTCTTGCCTCTGACATCAGAATACAGAAAGGGAGAGGGCACAGTTTAATTCTGCTGCGGTAGGAGTAACTCTTAGCTTTTGTTGGGGTGAGCAACTTGAGCCAACTAATTTCTTGATTTGGAAAAGATGACTTTTAAATTGCTTAAATCAAAGCTTTCACTTCCAGAAGTACCATTTATAAGGCATTATGAATTTAACCCAATTCAGCCCTTCATTCTACTTAGTTTCAGGTTGTTATTGAACTATGGAGGGCATAGACATGGAAGGGTGAAGTCCCTCTCCTCCGGGCACTCACTGTCGAGTTGGGAAGCCCAGCAGTCACAGGGAAATAAATCATGCTAGATTTAGAAAGTTAACATCAGAAGTTAAATTCAGAGGTTAAAAACCACTGGCCAGTAGGCCAGTTTGGCCTGCAAATATCTATATTTGATTTCAATTCTGTTGCCATCTTTCCAAGTTTAAATATAAATATCACAATTTTCTAAATTAAAACAAAACTAGATCTCATAATAAATTCAGAATATCAGGTATCTCCCTAACATGGACTTTAAAATCCTATCCAGCAACCATGAGTGATCTGTTAGCAGCAACAGTCAATTCTAAAAAGCTCTAGGGCTCTCTAGTTCACCATATCCAGTTTAAATTACTGATTTATCCTAACTACTCAGTCCCTGAGTATATTTGATCACGTGACCCTGGAAATAGTGACCCCTGAGGAGTATAATGTGTGCAGGAGAAGAGATAAATTCATTTCAGCAGGGTAATGAAGCTGGGAAAACAGCAAAGTAAAACCTGAGCATCTTCTGTGTTTCTCATATGTCACATACATTTTCTCAATTAATTTTGCAATGACTGTCTTAAGTAGGTGGCACTATAACATTTTCACGTTTGAGAAAAGTGAGGCTCAGAGATTATTTTAAAAGAGCCTAATTGGCAGAGCTAAGATGTAATTCCAATATAGCTGACAGAAAATAACCCGAGAAGATTTTATTTTTAAATGGATAGATTTGCTTTGTAGTTTATATTAATCAGGACAGAGTAAGCTCTGCTGTAGTAAGAAACACCAAAGTATCAATGACTCAGCATGTAACAGTGGGCTCAGCAACCTCTGGGGCAATAAGCCTCCTTTCCTGAAGCCGCCAGTGAACCCAGCAGTTTCTGGCTGTGGCTTCGCGGTGGCAACAAGAGTTGTACTGCGAGAGGAGAGGGGAGCCCAACCGTTCGGCGTGGCTTTCACTGTCTCAACCTAGACGTGTTACTTCTGTCCAGAGTCCACAGTTCAAAGTTAATGGAAAGGCCCTGCTAAAAAGCCAAGAACCTGACAAGTTTGTGTGCCAGGAAGGAGAGGGGGCTGCATGTAAGTGAGCATGAGTAGTGTTTACACGATCACCTTTAGCGACTTATACAAACTCTTTGTCTCACCTTTGTGTCTGGGAAAGGATAATAAAATCTTTCTCACAAGATTTTAGTGATGGTTTGAGATGCTGTTCACAAAGTCCTGTGTACAGTGGGTGACTTCTAATGACTGATAAAGGCATCTGTTTGATTTGCTCAATCTGGTAAACAAAATGAGAGATCATGGTGCTTTTTCTGTGTGGAATTAGGCAACTGAGTTGTAGCCTCAGTTCCAATACTAATGGTTAGTAGCTGTGGGAAAATCTGAGGTTTCATCCAAAGGGTGCATGTATGCGTGCTGAGTCACTACAGTCGTGTCCAACTCTTTGCAACCCTATGAACTGTAACCCTCCAGGATTCTCTGTCCATGGGATTTTCTAGGCAAGAATACTAGAGTGGGTTGCCATGCCCTCCTCCAGGGCATCTTCCTGACCCAGGGATGGAACCCAGGTCTCTTACATCTCCTAGCATTGGCAGGCTAGCTCTTTACCTCTAGCACCACCTGGGGAGCCCTTATCTAAAGAGTTAGAGGGTGGAAATACACCATCATTGGGTTCCCCTCTGCTCCCATAGCCTGGGTCTACATATAGCTTCCTTCAGAACAACTGTAAATGTTGTCTGCCAGCACCTTGCACTCTCCTCTGACCCAGAGATAGTTGTTCCATTGGCAGAAACAGACAAAAGATAATTTCCCATTTGAGGATTCCACCATGTAGCGTGTCCAGCACTGTGTTAGATAAAAAATAAATGTTTGAGGAAATAAGTGACTCCCTGTATTAGCCAGCTCAGGCTTACATAAAAAATCCCACGGACTGGGTGGCTTGAACCACAGATTGTTTTGTTATGATTCTGGAGGCCAGAATTTCAAGATTAAGACTTTGTCAGGATTGGTTTCTGATGAGAGTGGTCTTCCTGGCTTGCTGATGGCCACCTTTTTGCTGTCCTTACACCGCCTTTCACTGTGTGCACACATGCCTGGCGTCTCTCCCTGTTCTTAGAAAGTCATCAGTCTTATTGGATGAGGGCTTCACCCTTGTGATGTTAATTAACCTTTATTACTGCCTTATAGACTCTATCTTCAAATACACTTACATTAAGAGATAAGGCTTCAACATATGAATTCACAGAGGACATTTATTCAGTCCATAATACCACCATAAACCATGATGATTGAAAATATGTCCCTAGAATCTGGACCATAAAAAATGCTTTAAAAGGATTCCCTTTTATACAGGATACAGTGATTTTCAGTGGAAAAGGCTCTACTTTGGGAGCACTTTCTTATCAAATACTCATCGCTTCTCTTGGTCTCTGCTTCTTATCTGTGAAATTAAGGTGGTAACTAAGCATTGTATATGTTTTATCTCTAATCCGATCCAATAGATTAATGGTGAGAACAAAAAGAACTGAGACCACATCTGGGGTCAGCAAGAAAGTATTCTGTGATGGGCACAGAAAGTGACAAAATGATATTCACAAAAGTTATATATCTGAAATTTTTGTATTCAAGTAAAGGACCTACTGGCTCTAACATCATCACTCTATTAATGAGCACAGTCCCTTTTAGAAAGAGAATCCCTTAGACTTAGAAAATCAGAAAGTAAACAGTATTTGGTCACTTTCTCAAGTCGAGACCTAAAAGCAAATTGGAAATAAATAATGGGATCCTGATACCCAGGGACAGAAGCAGAAAATATTAAGAAGAGGTTACAAGAATACACAGAAGAACTGTACAAAAAAGATCTTCACAACCCATTTAATCATGATGGTGTGATCACTCACCTAGATCCAGACATCCTGGAATGTGAAGTCAAGTGGGCCTTAGGAACCATCACTACAAACAAACCTAGTGGAGGTGATGGAATTCCAGTTGAGCTATTTCAAATCCTAAAAGATGATGCTGTGAAAGTGCTGCACTCAACATACCAGCAAATTTGGAAAACTCAGCAGTGGTCACAGGACTGGAAAAGATCAGTTTACATTTCAATCCCAAAGAAAGGAAATGCCAAAGAATGCTCAAACTACCGCACAATTGCACTCATCTCACACGCTAGTAAAGTAATGCTCAAAATTCTCCAAGCCAGCCTTCAGCAGTATGTGAACCATGAACTTCCAGATGTTCAAGCTGGTTTTCAAAAAAGCGGAGGAACCAGAGATCAAATTGCCAACATCTGCTGGATCATCAAAAAAGCAAGAGAGTTCTAGAAAAACATCTATTTCTGCTTTGTTGACTATGCCAAAGCCTTTGACTATGTGGATCACAATAAACTGTGGGAAATTCTTACAGAGATGGGAATACCAGACCACCTGACCTGCCTTTTGAAACACCCGTATGCAGGTCAGGAAGCAACAGTTAGAACTGGACATGGAACAACAGATTGGTTCCAAATAGGAAAAGGAGTTCGTCAAGGCTGTATGTTGTCACCCTGCTCATTTAAATTATAAGAAGAGTATACCATGAGAAATGCTGGGCTAGAGGAAGCACAAACTGGAATCAAGTTTGCTGGGAGAAATATCAATAACCTCAGATATGCAGATGGCACCACTCTTATGGCAGAAAGTGAAGAGGAACTAAAGAGCCTCTTGATGAAAGTGAAAGAGGAGAGTGAAAAAGTTGGCTTAAAGCTCAACATTCAGAAAACTAAGATCATGGCATCCAGTCCCATCACTTCATGGCAAATAGATGGAGAAACAGTGGAAACAGTGGCTGACTATTTTGGGGGGCTCCAAAATCACTGCAGATGGTGACTGCAGCCATGAAATTCAAAGATGCTTGCTCCTTGTGAGGAAGCTTATTACCAAACTAGACGGCGTATTACAAAGCAGAGACATTACTTTGCCAACAAAGATCCATCTAGTCAAGGTTATGGTTTTTCCAGTGGTCATGTATGTATGGATGTGAGAGTTGGACAGTGAAAAAGGCTGAGCGCCGAAGAATTAATGCTCTTGAATTGTGGTGTTAAAGAAGATTCTTGAGAGTCCCTTGGACTATAAGGAGATCCAACCAGTCCATCCTAAAGGAGATCAGTCCTGGGTGTTCATTGGAAGGACTGATGATGAAGCTGAAACTCCAATACTTTGGCCACCTGTTGCGAAGAGGACTCATCAGAAAAGACCCTGATGCTGGGAAGGATTGAGGGCAGAAGGATAAGGGGAAGACAGAGGATGAGATGGTTGGATGGCATCACTGCCTCAATGGACATGGGTTTGGTTAGAGTCTGGGAGTTGGTGATGGACAGGGAGGCCTGGCGTGCTGCGGTTCATGGGGTTGCAAAGAGTCGGACACAACTGAGCGACTGGACTGAACTGATGCCCACGCAGAGACCTTTGGAAGAGTGAGTAGGAGACGTGGTGAAATGAAGTGAAAGTAAGTAACTCAGTGTCGTCTGACTCTTTGCGACCCCATGTTCTGTGGCCCACCAGGCTCCTCTGTCCATAGGATTCTCCAGGCAAGAATACTGGAGTGGGTTGCCATTCCCTCCTCCAGGGCATCTTCCTGACCCAGGGATTGAACGCAGATCTCCTGCATAGCAGGCAGTTTCTTGACCATCTCAGCATGGTGGTCACCTGTTAGCTAGATAGCCTGAGCGGAGACCTTGCTGTGTGTTCACCAAAAGGGGGCAGTAGAGGCCAGGTTCAGCAGAGTAGGCCAGCCCTGCGCTGGGCCCGCAGCTGCTGCTGTCCTTGTAGATGCCGGTTACCAGGAGAGAGCATGAGCGGGAAAGCCTGATGCTTAAATGACAGAGCAGGAGCTGTTTTTTTTTTTTTTTTTTTCTTTTTTGCCAAGGAGCAGCTGTATCATGTGGAGAGAAAACTGTGGCCTTCCATTTGCTTCTAAATCATTCCCCTCACCATCTTGAACCTACTGACCCAGACCAGCACTTTCACCCTAAGCAGGAATAGCAAATTGCTGTCTCTCCTTGACCTGGGAGGGCTGGGGCGGAGCGCCTGGCAATTTTCATTGCAACCCCCTGCCAGTGTTTATTTCTATCTCTTGGAGGAAGAAGCCTTGTTAGGGAGGACAATTAACTTATCAGCTACTATTAGCAGGGCCTAATGACAGCCAGGTTTTTCTGGGAAATCGCAGTCCTCTCTCTGCCCTTCCCAGGAAGGACTTCCTCCTGCCAGGAGGCTGTTTAATCAGAACCACAAACAATCATGAATCAGGGGAAGGTCGTGGTATGAAGCAGTGTCTCTCCTGTGGGGAGCCCCGTGATTGTAGAGGAAAAGCAAAGCAAAACCTGCCTGCGTCTCCCCAGAACATAGAGGCTGACTGCCTCCGATAGTGTGTGAACAAGCTGCTCTCCATCAGCCAAATGAGCCCTCCACAATGCTGATCTTGATCCTGCTGCCCATCCTCTTAGTGGTTACACATTCAGTCCACATTGCATAAGTATGCTTATATCCTTTTTATTTAAGAATTGAGCCGGTGTTTAGTCTGGCCATACACACTGAACATTCTCCCCTCCCCTTGCATTACTCTCTCCAAGACTACTCCAGTAACCTAATTGATTTCTTCTTTTTTTTTTTTTTTTCCAATTCCTACCTCTTTGATTCCATTCATCACAATGATAGCCAGAGTGATTTTCAAAGAACATCACTTTGTCAGATCACAATCAGCAACTCTCTTGGAAAATTCCAGTGGTTTCTCACTGCATTTATAGTGAATTCTCAACTGCTCACATGGTCTACCATGCCAGGCTTGACCTAGAGCCTGCCCACTCTTCAACCCCACTTCAAGACCCCATTCCCCAACTCATTCTGCTCTGTGTGTCTTTTAAATCTTAGACAATAGGAAGTGTCTTCCTTTCTCATTGCCTTGATACATCTTTGCTTTGTCTGGAATCTTCTCCACTTGCTCCTTACTTAGAGTCTACCCATTTTTCAAGCCTAAGCTTCAATGTCTCTTTTTCCCTAAGTGTCTTTTCTGATCTTCATAGAGGTTGTAACAGTCAGTTAGGGCTGTCATAGCGAAATACCACAGCCTGGGTGCCTTCAACAAGAGAAATTAATCTTCTTGCAGTTTTTGAGGTACAGACCATCAAGGTCAAGGTACTGATGTGGTTGGCTTTTCCTAAGGTTTTTCTCCATAGCTTGCAGATGGGGAGGCTTAGCCCAGGTTTTCTCCTTATTTCTAAGAATTAGAAATAGAATAGAAATTTAGAATTTCTATTCTAGAAATAGAATAGAATTAGAAATTTCTAATAGAATAGAAATAGAATATATATATTCTATTTCTGCATTCCTGTTATTTCTTCCTCTTTTTAAAATATTTATTTATGTATTTATTTGACTGTACTGGGTTTTTAGTTGCCTCATGTTGGGTCTTTAGTTGTAGCTTGGGGGATCTAGTTCCCTGACCAGGGATCAAACTCAGGCTTCTGTTTTGGGAGCATTGAATCTTAACCAATGGACCACCAGGGAAGTCTCCTTTTTCTCTTTTTATAAAGACATCCATTATATTGGATTAGAGCCCCATTCTTATGCCCTCATTTAATTACCTCTGTAAAGATTCTGTTCTCTAAATATTGTCGCATTTGGAGTTAGGGCTTCAATCCATGAATTGGAGGGGGACACAATTCGATCCATAACAGATATCTTTCCTTATCTACATTCCCCATGAGATTATCTGTTATAGTACCTAGAGCTTTTCATCATAATTTTCTTTCCATGTACTTTAAATTTTGTCATTATTTTAGAGCATACATTTAATTGTCTGTTTATTATAAATTCCACTAGATTGGTAAACTTAATCTCCTTTTCACCATTGTATCTCCAGCACCTGGAATAGTGCCTAGAACACAACAAGCACTCAAATATTGATTAAATGGAAGAATAATTTGACTGTTCAGTCACTGGGCAGGGCCTAGGTCTGCTTATTCATCACCTAATCACCAATATTAAAGCTGAGGCTGTTACCTGTATCAACTTGAATGAAAGAGCAACTCATTACAGGAAGCAGACCCTCATCACTAGCACTTCTAACATAGTGTATTGATCAGGGTAGAGTCAGGAGGTAAAATGCTTTCTTAAGTTGAAAGGGAGCCCACGGCCGTACCACCCTGAATGTGCCCGATCTCGTCTGATCTCAGAAGCTAAGCAGGATCAGGCCTGGTCAGTACTTGGATGGGAGACTGCCTGGCAATACTGGGTGCTATAGGCTTCATGAAAAAGAAAAAAAAATTGAAGGGGAAACTTTCAATATAAAAATTTACTAAGTACTAAATAAGTATTAGGGCTTCCCAAGTGCTGCTACTAGTAAAGAACCTGCCTGCCAGTGCAGGAGATTTAGGAGACATGGGTTCGATCTCTGGGTCAGGAAGATCCCCTGGAGAAGGGCATGGCAACCCACTCTGGTATTCTTGCCTGGAGAATCCCGTGGACAGAGGAGCCTGGTGGGCTACAGTCCACAGGGTCTCAGAGAGTCAGACATGACTGAAGTGACAGCACGCAAATAGGGATTAACTGCAAAGAGGGGAAAAGAGAACTCTGAAGAATATAGTAATTGCAGAAAGAGGAGTGTTTACAGAGCTCAACTCCAGTATCACAAAGCCAGGTGAAGAAGGGTGGATTTGGAGTTGTAAGGAAATAATTTAATAAATGTAATACTTAGTGCTTGAGAACACAGACCTGAGTATAGGAATATCTGGGTAAAAATTCAACATAGGACCATAGATTTTGATTTCTTAATTTGGAAGGGCAGCGAAGTCTTTAAAGGAAAGGTAGAATTAGAACTAGACTTTGAAAATCACATCTGTCTGTAAGATGAATGGTTGCTACTCTTAGTCGCTAAGTCATGCCCAACTCTTTTGCAACCCCATGGACTATAGCCCACCAGACTCCTTTGTCCATGGGATTTTCCAGATGAGAATACTGGAGTGGATTGCCATTTCATTCTACAGGAGTTCTTCCTGAACCAGAGATGGAACCCATGTCTCCCACGTACCAGCAGATTCTTTACTGCTGAGCCACTGGGGAAGCTTTTTTATAAGAAGAGTACATATGATAATAATGTTATATGCAGAAGGATTTGATATAGATTTAAGAAACTAAAGACCTAATTCAGAGTAACTTAATTAGGACTTTTTTCCCCACTGAAAAGTATTTAAGGTAGGTCTTATGTTAGTTAACTCATTGGCTCAATAAATTGTCAAGGACCCAGGTCTTTTAACACATTTCTCCTTGGCCACACCCAGCATGTAAACTTGTCCCGTATAACATTCATCTCATGGGCCTGTTTTGTTTGCGGTTGCCCCAGTGATCGTCTTGACTGACCACTCCCAAAGACAGAAGAGGAGCTGTCCTTTGCATGAGTTTCTTTCCAAGAGCAATGGGACATTTTTTTTCCCCCCAGAACCTCTGCTTATGATCTTCCTAGCCAGAACCAAGCTCAAGGCTATATTTAAACTAATGATCCTTAAGGGTGACAGGACAGCCATACTGACTTGGACCCACAGTGATTCACTCTTCATGGTGAGGTCGAGCCTAGTATCTATGGGACCACAAATGGGGTGATTTGAGGAAGCGAAGGGATGACTGTTGAATAGAAAGTCAATAGTAGAAAGTCAGTAGGCTGATCAGTAAGGAGATTGGCCCAGGGGATAGAACCTGGCGAGGGCAGCTGTACCCAAGAGAAGAGCTGATGAGAGGACACGGGTACTGGAAGCTATTAGACTGAGGGAGGGAGGAGTTGAGCCTTGAACAACGTGGGTTTCAGCTGGGCAGGTCCACAGAGATTAGGTCAGTGCCCCAACCCTCGTGTTGTTCAAGAGTCATGGCATTTCAAATCATCCCACGTAACTGGACTACAGGCTGTGAAAGGGAAGAGTGACGCACAGGACTGGTGAACCACTTAGGACGTGCTCACAGTACCGCTGATGCCAAGCGGTTGTTTTGGATGAATGAGAAAATTTTGGAAAATAAATGTTCAATTTGCAGTTGTAATTACTGTACATGTTAAAACTCTGATTCCTCAGGTCATATATATGTATATATATATATATATATATAACAGATATAATCTCTTTTACTAAATTTGTAATTTTACACAACCATACGAAGATCTAATCTGGGCTTCCCAGTGATTAAGCGGTAAAGAATCCACCTGCAATACACAAACCACAGGAGACTCGGGTTCAATCCCTGGGTTGGGAAGATCACCTGGAGGAGAGCATGGCAACCCACGTCAGTAATCTTGCCTGGAGAATCCCATGAGCAGAGGAGCCTGGTGGATTAGAGTCCATAGGGTCGCAAAGAGTCAGACATGACTGAAGTGACTTAGCATACACATACCCATAAAGGTCTATATAGAAATAAATAATAAAGTAAATATCAAGAAAATAAAAGAAGAAAAAATTTAAATATTAAGAAAAAAGCATAATCATAATTTCACAACACTGTAAAACTTGGGCCTGGGAATTTCTTGGCAATCCAGTGGTTAGGACTCTGCTCTTTAACTGAAGGGGACACCGGTTCAATTCCTGGTTGGGGAACTAAGATCCACCATGCTGTGCTGTGCATGATGCAACCAAAATAAAACAAAAAACTCAGGCCAAAAAGAATAGAAGAAGTTGTTTTCCAAGCCACTAAAAGAGAATTTTAATCAATAAATCATTATTTGATGAACATTCACTATAATTTTTCCAAAATTATACTCACTAGCATTTTAGCTTCTCTGTACATTTCCTGATAAATGATACACTATAACTGTAGCCCTCCCTCTGATAAAAGATATAAACAACTGATTCAGTGAATGTGGGCTTATTTTGAAAAGGGGTCTTTGAAGATGTAATTAATGTAAAGGTCTTGGGAAGAGATCATGCTGGCCTGAAATGACAAGCGTCCTTGTAAGAGAAAGGTAGAAGGCGATTTGAGACACGGATACATGGGCAGGGGAGAGTGTCATGTGGGAATGGAGGCAAAGGTTAGAGTGATGGGTTTATACGCCAAGAAAGGGCAAAGCTTACTAGTAGCCTCTCAAAACTGGTAAAGAGGCATGGACTAGGTTCTTCCTCAGAACTTCCAAAGAAACCAACCTTACTAGACACCTTGATTTCAGACTTCTGGCCTGCAAAACTGTGAGAGAGTAAATTCTTATCATTTCAAACCACCAAATTTTTGGTAATGTATTATGACAGCCTTAGAAAATAAAATCGATTTCATTACCAATTCTTCCATTGATGAATATTTAGGTTGTTTTCCTACATTGGCAATCGTAAATAATGCTGCAATAAACATAGGGATGCACTGTCTTCAAAAAATTAATGTTTTTGTGTTCTTCAAATACCCAGAAGTGGAATAGCTGGCTCATACGATAGTTCTATTCCTAGTATCTTGAGGAATCTCCATACTGTGTTTCCATCATGACTATGCCAATTTATAGTCCCACCAACAGTGTATGACAATTCCCTGAACTCTGCATCCTCTCCAACATTTGTTATTTCTCATCTTTGGGGTAAATAGCTATTCTAACAGGTATAAAAGGATATATCATTGTAGTTTGTATTTATATTTTTCTGATTATTAGAGGGGCTTCCCAGATGGCTCAGTGGTAAAGCATATGCCTACCAAGCAGGAGATGCGGAGATGTGGGTTCAATCCCTGGGTTGGGAAGATCCCCTGGCATAGGAAGTGGCAACCAATTCCAGTATCATTGCCTGGGAAATCCCTTTGAGAGAGGAGCCTGGTGGGCTACAGTCCATGGGGTCACAACAGTCAGACATGACTTAGTGGCTAAACAACAACAAATAATAATGAGGCAGTGAACATCTTTTCATGCACCCGTTTGCTGTCTGCATGTCTTTCTTGGAAAAATGAATACTCAGATGCTCTGCCCATTTTTTTTATTGAGTTTCCCATTGTTGAGTTGTATGAGTATATTATACATCTTGAATATTGACCCCATATGGGATATAAGATTTACAAATATTTTCTCAATTCCAGTACACTAACTTTTAGTTTTCATGCTTTTTTTTTTTCACTATGAAGAGCAGAAACTTCTTTTTGTTGTTCAGTCCCTCAGTCATGTCCAACTCTTTGTGACTCCATGGACTGCACTTTCACCATCTCCTGGATCTTGCTCAAATTCATGTGCATTGAGTTGGTGATGTCATCTAACCATCTTGTCCTCCATCGCCCCCTTCTCCTCCTGCCCTCAATCTTTCCCAGCATCAGGGTCTTTTCTAATGAGTCAGTTCTTCACATCAGGCGGCCATCGTATTGGAGCTTCAGCTTCAGCATCAGTCCTTACAATAAATATTTAGGATTCATTTCCTTTAGTTTTCCTAAAGTCAATCCTAAAGGACAACTTTTTTCCTTTGGAAAAACCATATTTTTGACTGCACAGACCTTTGTTGGCAAAGTAATATCTCTGCTTTTCTTTAATATGCTGTCTAGGTTGGTCATAGCTTTTCTTCCAAGGAGCGAAAGTCTTTTCATTCCATGCCTGCAGTCACCATCTGCAGTGATTTTGGAGCCCGAGAAAATAATGTCTGTCACTGTTTCCTTTGTTTCCCCATCTATTTGGCATGAAGTGCTGGGACCAGATGCTATGATCTTAGTTTTTTGAATGTTGAGTTTTAAGCCAGCTTTTTCACTTTCCTCTTTCACCTTCCTCAAGAGGCTCTTTAGTTCCTCTTTGCTTTCTTCCATAAGGGTGGTGTCATCTGCCTATCTTATCTTTGATTTATACATCTTTGAGGTAATCCCATTTGTTTATTTTTGATGTTGTTTCCCTTGCCATTGGAATCAGTTCCAAAATGACATTTATAAGATCAATGTCAACGATTTTACCACTTACATTTTCTTCAAGGAATAATATTATTTCAGGTCTTGTATTCAAGTTTGAATCAATTTTGAGTTAATTTTTGTGTCTGGTATAAGATAGTGATCTAAAATCATCCTTTTGCATACAGCTGCCCAGTTTTCCCAAAATCATTTATTGAAGAGACTACTTTTTCTCAATTGCATATTCTTTGCTTCTTCGCCATAAGTTAATTTTCATAAATAAATATTAGTTTTCCAAGTATGTGTGGCTTCATTTCTGGGTTCTCAGTTCTTTCCCACTGATCTGTGTGTATGTTTTTCTATATGCACCATATCATTTTGATTCTTGTAGTTTTATAGTATAGTTCAAAATCAGGGTTCATTATTCCTATAGTTTTGTTCTTTCTTAAGATTATTTTGATTGTTGGAATCATTTGTGGTTTCATACAAATTTTAGAGTTATTTGTTCTAGTTCTGTGAAAGATGGCATTGGATTGATGATAGGAGTTGCACTGAATTTGTAGAATGCTTTGGGTAGTGTGGATGTTTAATAAGATCAGTTCTTCCATCACCTGAACACAGAACGTGTTTTCACTCATTTGGATCTTCTTAGGTTTCATCAGCATCTTATAGCTTTCAGTGTACAGGTCTTTAATTTCCTTGATTAAATTTATTTGTAGTTAATTTAGTATCTTTTATGAAATTGTAAGTGAAATTGTTTTCTTACTTTCTATTTCTGATAGTGTGTAGAAGTACCATAGGTCTCTGTATATAGATTCTATATCCTGCGACTTTGCTGAATTTATTAGTGCTGAGAGTGGTTTGTTGGAGTCTTTAGGGTTTTCTATACATAGTATCTTGTCATCTGCATATAGTGACAGTTTTGCTTCTTCCCTTCCAATTTGCATTCCTTTTATCGCCTTTTCTTGCTTAATTGCTGTGGCTAGGACTTCCAACACCATGTCGAATAGTAGTGGAAATAGTGAGACTCCTTGTCTTATTCTCAGAGGAAAAGGTTTCAGCTTTTCATTATTAAGTACGGTGTTCGCTGCGGGCTTGTCACATGTGATCTTTATTACGTTGAGGTATGTTCCCTCTGTGCCCACTTTGTCTTTTAGCTACTAGGGAACCATCAAAACTTTTATCTAAAGGAACCACAGAAAGTACCTAACATGTATCTGAATGAGCAATCACATTTTAGGGACAGGATATCTTACTTTTCATGAACACAATATATTATTTTCCACAACAAAGTTGTGATGCGTGAACAATTTAATCTAAGTTGGAACATACATTGCGCTCGCTTTCCAACATCAAGGATGTCCAGGCAAACATACTTGAGAACATACGGAGCACTGTGCATCGCAGTCTTCTGTGCAGCTCCAAATATGCTATTATGTACTTTCTGATTGTTTTTTTCTATTTTCCCAGAGCAGAGTTAGTTTCTCCCATATGTGCCACTGCAACCTGATGAACAGGCCTCTGTGGCAAACAGTAAATGTTTAAGAAAAAAAAAAAAAAAGAAAGTTGTTGGAAGAAAGGGACCAGTCTCTCTCTTTCTGGTTAGCTGTCAATTCTCCAGGGTTTCTTTCTCTTCTTTATAAGATTAAAATATGACATAGCTAAGGACCCCTGCAGAGAGAGTGGGGGCGGGGAACAGATGGTATAGTTGGCCTAGGAAAGCAGGTACCACAGAAAATTTGCACAGACTCTTGTAGTGTGAAAGGAATGATAAAACAGAAAGGCATGAATTTTAGAGAGATATAATTCAGGCTCTCTAAAAGTTATTCAGTATTGTGTAATCTTGACAAAGTGCTTTAATATAGTGGGCCTCACTGTTTCTATCTTTAAAATGGAGGTAATACCCACCTCACAGGAGTATGCTGAGAATTAAATGATATGAAGATGTGATTCTCTTGGTATGTACTTCATCTAAGGAAGCATTAATGGTAAGTCTTTCTATGTTTGGGCTTTTAAAATACAGAGTCACATATCCCTGTACTCAGGGAATTCTACATCTTTTTAAGACTCACTCCAGTCACACTTATACCAAACTAGAAGCAAACAAGATAGAAGTGGAATCCCTAATGTTACTAGTTTACAAAGGTTAAGCGAGCCATTTTCTGTAGCTGAGCTGTGGTTTTTTTGTGTAAAAGGAGAAAGAGAATCCTTTAAGACTAAAATGTTTTAATCATATTTAAATTCATCATGAGATCACCCTCCTCTTGGCACTTAGAATTAAAAGTATGTATTAGTTCATCCTAACTTTTTCAATATTTTCAGTTCTCTTTTGCACAGATGTGGGTCATCTTACCATTCTGTTTTGAACACTTACTGTGTGTTCAAATGAACAAGTGATTCAATGTTTATAGTGATCTGATAAAAAGGGAAAAATATTATTGTTACATTTCAAATGAGGAAACTAAGGCTTGAAGACAGAAAGTAGCTTTCTGAAGGTTTTGTAAGTAATAAATTGGAGTTAAGATTTGAAACCATAACTGTTCTCTGACGTAAAATCCTACACTTATTACATCTGTATTCAACTTCATTGATCCTCGAGGTCAGGCACGCGTTGCCCCTCATCTGTATACCTTTGAATAGAGAGATGGTGTCTTCCCATGAGGGCCTCCCGGATGCTCAGTGGTAAGGAATCTGCCTGCCAATGCAGGAGACATGGGTTTGATCCCTGGTTCAGGAAGATCCTCTGGAGAAAGAATCGGCAACCCACTCTGGTATTCTTGCCTGGAAAATTCCATGGACAGAGGAGCCTGGTGGGTTACAGTTCATGGGGTCTCAGAGTCAGGCACAGCTGAGTGACTAAGCACATATGCACAACACCCCTTGAGGAGAGGTGGAGGAGAAAAAATTCAGTAAGTAGCCTGATTCTAATCATTTTTTTAAATAAACTGGGCTATGGTGGGAACTCAACATTCCCAGAAAATTAAGATCATGGCATCTGGTCCCATCACTTCATGGCAAATAGATGTGGAAACAGTGGAAACAGTGACAGACTTTACTTTTTTTGGCTCCAAAATCACTGCAAATGGTGATTGCAGCCATGAAATTAAAAGACACTTGCTCCTTGGAAGAAAAGTTATGACCAACCTGGATAGTGTATTAAAGAGCAGAGATATTACTTTGCCAAGAAAGGTCTGTCTAATCAAAGCTATGGTTTTTCCAGTAGTCATGTATGGATGTGAGAGTTGGACTATAAAGAAAACTGACTGCCAAAGAATTGATGCTTTTGAATCATGGTGTTGGAGAAGACTCTTGAGAGTCCCTTGGACTGCAAGGAGATCCAACCAGTCCATCCTAGAGGAAATCAGTCCCGAATATTTGCTGGAAAGACTGATGCTGAAACTCCAATACTTTGGCCACCTGATGTGAAGAATTGACTCATTGGAAAAGACCCTGGCAGGAGGAGAAGGGATGACAGAGGATGAGATGGTTGGATGGCATCACTGACTCCACGGACATGAATTTGAGTAAACTCTGGGAGTTGGTGATGGACAGGGAGGCCTGGTGTGCTGCAATCCATGTGATCACAAAGAGTCAGACATGACTGAGTGACTGAACTGAACTAAACTGATGGTGGGAAGAGTTGTAAGAATCAGGATCATAAGAATATTGGGTTTGAATTCTCACTCTGACCTTGAATAAGTGACTCAGCTACTCTGAGTCTTTCTAAAATGAAGGAGGTAGCACCACATAGAACTTTGGAATCCTCATCAATAAAATAGGGCTTGTGACAGTTCCTATCTTATAGACTTGTCCCCAGGATTTTTGTGTCAAAAATTTTTGATGTAAAAATCTTGGGAATGTATCTGGAGTGTGGGGAGTGCTCAATAAATAAGTCCCAGATGTTGTCACTGTTCATGGAAGCCTGGCGTGCTGCAGTCCATGGGGTTGCCAAGAGTCAGACATGAGTGAGCCACTGAACAAGATATCATTCCTAATGATTGTGAACGATACTTTGAGCCTTCCATACCCTTAGAGTCTTGGGTTTCATGTCTTTTGATGTGTTTCAAACACTGCAGTACTTGTGTTGTCTAGAGATTGTCAGCAGGGAAAGGAAGACTATTAATCTAAGTCTGAAGAGATTTCGTTTGTAGCAAGAAGCACAAATGCTGTCATCATCAGAGCTTGAACTAACTCAGTAGCGTATTGTCAGAGTGGAAGAAGCCCAGCCATGTGGGGAAGTGTGTATTGCTCAGTGGTGTTGGTCGCTGAGGACTTTGTGGTGGGTGAAACAATCAACTAGAATCAGAAGAGGTTGGCCCAGGTTTTGTTCCTGGTGTTAACCAACTGTTCAGCCTTAGGCAAGTCTCCACCTCTTTGAGCTTTGGTCTTCTCATGGTGAAATGAAGGCATTAATATTAATTTCATAGGACTTTTGTAAGACTAAGTGAGAAGGTAGATAATACAGAGCCTGGCATACATTAGGAATTTAAGTACTTATGGAAAGTCAGTTTGCAACCTTTTATTTGCACTGAAGAAACTTCTGACACCTTTCAGAGAAGTCAAGACAGTATGTTCATAGAAAAATAGAATTTTCAATTTGAGCAACACTCTCAAGATAATGTTATCCCAGCTTCCTCCGTTCTTTTCATTTACCTGTGTTTGTTCAGTCAATTATTTATTCGACAAACATAGAATGTTCTGTATAAAACACAGGGGAAGGGGAAACCAGAGCAGGGAGCATCTACCATCTCTGTCTTCCTGTTTTTCAGTCTTTCCCAGGGGAAGGAAGCAGAAATCTGTCAGATTGTAAGAGACACATAGGACCACGTTCACAGCTAGACAGAACTGCTGTGTATTAAACTGCTGTGCTCCATTTTATGCTCTGTCTCCTACTGTCTCCCCACCCCAGATTTGTGTGATTAGGGTTATTTAAAAGGACAGATAATTTTATGTGGTGCCCAGGCGAGCAGGTTGTGCCCACTTTTAGCGAAACCACATGCGCTGGCTGACCGTAGCTTGGGTTCCTGTACTATGATGCTAGTCACACCATGGTAAAGTTTCGAGATCTAGGGATTGACTTGCAGTCGGATAGAATCCTGTAGCCTTCAGCCTGGCTCTGCAGAAGCCCCATGTCGGAATGAACATGGCATAAACATATGTTTGAAAAGACTATTATTTGATTGATGTTTGTCTTTGTGTGTGTCACTTAAAGTGAAAAGTATTTGGCAACAAAAAGAATTAGGTATTTCTATATCCTTAAATCCATTGGTCCGCACTTGGGAGAAGGGTGGCATTTTCCAATGTGTGATGATATTTTGGTTATAACACTTTTGGATGGGAGATAATATTGGAATCTAGTAGGCAGAGACTAGGGATCTTGTTAAACTATCTACATTACATAAGAGAAGATCCATCAAATAGAAAATTATTGAGTTGGCCAAAAATTTTGTTCAGGTTTTCCTGTAACATCTTCCAGAAGATATTACAGACAAACTCAAGTGAACTTTTTGGCCAGTCCAGAAAGTATACCTTAGAGGGTGCTACAAACTAACACTGAAACTTTAACAGATTCATGAGTCCTACTTACCAGACATTTACAGTCTAGGCCAGTCTAGGTCCTCAGAGTATGGTCTCTAAGGACCACAGGAAAATAGCCTTGGCCTTCACCAGAAAGTCATTAGAAGTGCAAATTCTTGGTCCCTACCTCAGACCTGCTGAATCCTAGGATGTCCCCCAGAAATCTGTGGTTTATAAGCCCTCCATGTGCTTCTAATGTTTCTTAAAATGTGAAAACCACTAATTCAGGCCCTGGCAGTATGGAATGGTAAGTATGAGCAATGGGTAGTATTAGGAGGAGAGGTAGGAAAAACTGGGATCAAATGGGCTATGGATTTGAACAGCTTTGAATAGCAGACTTAACTGATCCAAGTGAATTTTAAGATAGCTAATCTAGCAATAAAGATGATACTTTTACAAGTCAAGAAAGTGATAATAACAGACAACAGAAATGGTGTGCAATAACAAGGAACTAAGTGGGAAGATAAAACCTCTCATGTTTATTTTCATATTTTTGTATCAGCCACTGCACTGAGTTTTACATAATTTGGGGAGGGGAAGATACATTTTTACACAAGAGTTCAGGGCACCTGTGTCTCGTAGACACATGCCTTCAACTATGGGGAAAAACAGAATGGACTCTCATAAACCAAAGAGCCCAAGAGAGAGATTTCAAGCCTCATTAGTCTTCAGAGTTCAGAAGTCCATCCCAAAGCAATAGTATATGGCCAGAAATCCAAGACTCAGGAAGAGAAGAGCAAGGGTAGTAGGCTAACGTAAATGAGGATGTAGCAAAGGCAGGGTTAGATGCTGCATCAGTGTGCCGGACAGGAGCTGCCTCTGGTATGCTTGCCCTAATCCTGCTGCTTCCCATTTCAGCTCCATAGTCCACTCAAGAGAGATGATTATGTTGTTCACATTTCTCCAATGGCATACAGATGGCCACCTCCAGCAAAGGGAATTTTATGAGAATTACAATTTTATGAGAGGTTGTTCTTTTACCAAACTAAAATACCCTGGCTAAGTTGTCTGAGGATATTCTATGTCTGCAATATGGATCTACATGGAATAACCTCCTTTTTCTGTGACCAGCCTTCAATTATTTAAGGCTGTCTTTCAAGTTTCCTCAATTTGTTTATATCAACAGAATATTCTTTAAATATTCTTCATGTTTTATTCATATTTAAATTTTTCTCATATTTTATTTCATATTTCATTCCTCAATATTCCCCTGCTATCACTTGAGTTGCTTTCCTTTGGATATGCATCAATTCAATTATGTGATCTAATACCAGACTCCCAGAACTGAACCCAATATCCCAGATAGAATCGTGCTAGTATGGAAAAATGCTGCAACGATGTGCCCTATTACTCTGACACTATATTTCTATTAATGAGCCCAGGCCAGATACTTGGATGGTGACCAGAGTGTGATCTCTATTACCCATACCAGGGTTGTATTTCCTCAAAGGCGGCTGAAAATTTTCAGAGATGTTGGAGGCCTCTCCTGAGGCTGCATAATTATATATATTTTTAAATGCCTTCAATTTCCTATGACAAGCTGGAAGTGTCTAAAGATGGCAAAGTGAAGGAGATAAATAGATTATTGATCGGACAGGCTTGTAATTCCTTAGCGAATTGGATTTAGTTTCTTCATTGAGTTCAGGTCAATGCCATAAATCTTGTAGAAAATCAATGCAACAGAGAGTCCTATGAGCTAGACTTGAAGACATTTCCCTGGCTGCTTCAGGGCTGGGAATGGTGGAAAACGGTTACATGAGAAAATCAAATACTGGGTATGTGGGGGAAGCATCTGAGCAAACTCAAGAGACTTGGAAATTCTTAAATTGACCACTGTCATATATCTGACCTTAGTCACAAAGTCACTTCACTTTGATCATCCTGTATGTTACAATGACAAAATTAGACCATGCAAACACTTCTCTATGTCATTTTTTACTCCTCTGAGTGGAGAAGAGCAGGACAACTACTAAAATAAACAACTTCAAAATTTGGTGACTTGACACAATGAAAGGTTATTCTCATTATAACAAATATTCAAATGTGGATTCTGTCTCAGGCAGTTCATCTTTAAGCAGTTCTTTGGGAGCTCAGGTGCTCTGACTTTTCATATGGTACAACTCTGCTGTTATGCAGAGCCTTGATGTATATTGCTTCCAACCTACCTTGACTAGCAAGAGACTTACAGAAGGTAGTGTAAAAATAGAGTGTGAAAGGGTGGATCGAAACAATTACAAAACCTTTTGAAAATGCATTCCAGCTTCTGAAATGAGCCCATCTATCTCCGTATTTATAAAGAACAAAAAAAAACCTTAAAAAGGTGATATTGGCATATAAATAATTTCAGTTGGCTTACCTAAACTCCACCTCAGTCTCCAGTGAAACCTATTCAAAAGTCTGATAAAAGTGGGCCACCAGAAGGAAAAGTTGAAATTTAGAGAGAAAAATGGTAGTGAGGGTGTTTAAACAGATGCACTGGAGATAACTGTGTTTTAAAATTGCCTTTTTGGTAATTCTTTGTTGAGATGCTCCATTTGTTTTACCATATTTATCCACTTTATTTTGCATAGAAAAAAAGTACATGACTGTTTAAAGACTGTGGCAAAACTTATTCTAACCTGGCACAGTCACAAAAGGCATTGGAAGAGGGTACAAAAGTGAATTGAACGTGAAGCTTTGAGAAAGTGGGAAGAAAACAGAGGATCAAGGTACAGGAGAATGGAGCCAGACCGAGTAATATCCAATTTGGTAAACCCTTAACTTCTCAGGATATCATGAAGAATGTCTAGAGTCCATAATATTTACAGTGACATGATTCACTCTTAACAGCATACACCAACATTCCAGTGAATTAACACAGTACAAGTTTACTTCTTACTCACACGATGATCCACTATGAGTATTCTTAGTCATTTGTGCTGAATCGGTTTTCTATTGCTGCTGTACCAAATTACCAGAACTTAGGATCTTAAAACAACCTCCATCTGTCCTCTTGTATATTCTGGAGGCCATATACCTAAAATAAGTCCATAGGACTGCATGCCTTCTGAAGGCACTGAGGAATAATAGTCTGTTGTCTTGCCTTTGGTATTTTCTAGAGGTTGTCTGAATTCCTCAGCTCATGAACCTGTGTCACTCATGCCGACCTCTGTTTCTGTGGTCATATCTCCTTCTTATCCTCTTGACTCTCCTCCCTCCTGTAAGGATCCTTGTCATCAACCTGGGCTCACTCAGATAATCCAGGAGCATCTCTCCATCTCAAGATCCTCAATCTAAGCAAATCTGTGAAGTTCATTTGCCATGGAAGTTAACATATTCACAGACTCCAGGGATTCGGACATCAAGTCTTTGAAGGGAGAGGACATAGGTGTCATCATTTTGCCTGTGATTAGGACCATGGCTATGGAAGGAATTGTTAAATTCAGTAGAAGGCTTCCAAAGTAGCCCTGGGTATCAACATCCAGCTGAAAAGTGGAAAAAAAGGGAGATGACTGCACCTGGAAGGGTTTATGCCACTGGGCTGACAAAAACCTACAGCATGTACACTAACACTTGCTTTCTTCTTTTCTTTCTGGTTATATGGAAAACTCCAAGTTACATGCTTTGTCCACAGACTTAGGAGACAATGATGATGTTACCTAAGACAGGAGCACAGAGAAGAGACAGTGGGAATGGGGAATGGAGAAGAAGAAATGCAGGCAATGTGAATCGTAACAGGAGGAAAATGCTTGGATTTCATGGTTTGTTTTCCCGTGTTTTCAAGGGTGACTGAGATTCTCTTACAGTGGCACCAGCAGGCTCTCGCTGCTTGTGGCCTCCCCAGAATAGACCCTGAGTACCCTGGGGCCCGTCTGCAGTGAGAATCAGTCGGGGCCACGTGACAGCTATTCCTTGAAATGTGCTCAGTGACTCACACAGCTCACAGCGGCTGTGCAGTGGGGCTTACTGGTCTGGAGATGACTTTCTCTCTCCCCTTCAACCCCCAACATCAGCCTGGGAAACTATCTTGGGATTCATCTGTTTATTCTTTTCTCTGGAATCATTATTGCAGTTGTTCCCCCAATGCTCAAATCCTTGTATCTCTCTAGAGAGAAGCTGTGCCTCCTGGAATTGGTTGATCACATCACAGAGATCCAGGAAACCACCAATGTCTGCTGAGTGTTTAGCCTCCCAAGACTGTTTGGTAGATATGGTTTCTGTGATTTCTGTGACTCACTCTGTGTTTTGGAGTGGTATAGTCTGCTTTATTGTTATTTAAGCACATTTGATTGGCACAGTGTGCTTATGTGGAAATGGAGGCAGATATATCCGGCATGTCTAGGTCCCTTTCAATGAATGAGCAGTGTTCATTCTTTCTTTATCCACCCCTTCCCCCACTATTGCCAAACCTCTTTCTTAATAAGAGCTACATGGAGGTGTCTGTTCACAAAGTAGATAACCAGGTCTGTCTACAAAAATTCTGACTCACCAGGTTCAAATCAAGAATTTATATTTCTAACTAACAACATCCAGGTTTATCCTAATTTTCAGGCAGCTTTTGCAAGTACTACAAGCGTATTTTAAAAGGCAGGATGGATTTTTGTGCTGGATATCTGGATTTAAACCAAAGCTGTTGAATTTACCAGTTAGAAGACATGGGCCAAATCCTTAAGATTTATGTATCATGCTGATAAATACGTAACTTTACCTAAAGCCAATTCTCAGATTATATCTTCTTCATTGCAGGAGACATTTGAATAAAAGACATGATAACTGGTAGGTTTACTGAGTTTTATTCTACTGGGTATGCATGACAGAAAAGAATAACTTTAAAAATGATCTCAGAGAAGACATAGACTCTGAGCAGGAAAGCATTTTAAGTTAGAGCAGAAAGATATTCTTACAGCTAAACTTTGAAAAACTCTCAGATCACCCGGCCTCTGTTGGATCATCTGGCCATGGTCCTTGGTAGCGGCTATCTGGGTTGATGGAGAAGGGGACTGCAGAGGATGAGATGTTTAGATAGCATTGCCAACTCAATGGACATGAGCTTGAGCAAACTCTGGAAGACAGTCGAAGACAGAGGAGTCTGGTGTGCTGTGTGATATAGTCCATGGGGCTGCAAAGAGTTGTACGACCTAGCAACTGAACAACAACAACATTGGAAGACTGGTATTTCTATTATTTGAATTCCTTTTATTCCCTTTATCCAGTCTCTACCCTTCTCAAAAATCACCTTTCAGACTCCTAGTTTGCCCATCAATGGATTCATCTCCCAGCCTACAAATCCATTAATGACCACCATTCTCTACTGTGCACCTCAGACTGATTGTATGGCGTTGGCCCTTTCGGTTTACATTTTGGATGCTAGCTATACTAGCAGACAATTATATGTGACACTGGTCTGGACATTTTTCATGAATTAATCCACTGAATCTTCACAACAAATGCTATTAATAAAACTAGGAAACAGAGCCATAGAAAGTTATGGAGTTGGGGATGCTTACACTTTACAGCACAAATCCTAAAAAACAAAACGTAATTAAAGAGAGAATTGCTAATGCCCCCTGCCAATGATTCCCAAGATATGTACATTTTAAAAGAAGAGTTTATTAGTATAATGTAGGGATAAGTAATCATTTTATCCTAGATAACCAGTAATGATTTCTTTACAATGTCTTTTGGAGAGGAGGATCTTCCTGTTTAAACAATGGCTTGGGGATCTTTTTTATTGTTTTTGGCAAAGGGGTCTAACCATATGCCATATAACTCTCAAGTTATTCTTACACATGAACCCAGAGCTGCCTTATAAACCATCTAACTCCCTCCTTCAGCTCATCTGAGGCAGCTGATCACATGAGTGAAAGTATTTGGGACTTCTGAGACCCAATCCTACCTGACACCCAGGTGATAATGAATCACTACCATTTCTGTTATTTTTCATTCACAAAGCTCTGGGTGAAAAAAGCATTAGAATTTGCTGAAAAAGCAGAAGCTTTCATTCCATGTATCCAGTCCTCATGTCCCTAAAATCTTTCTTCCAGGAACAAAGAAGTAACAAGGAAGACACCAGAAAAGCAGAAATTTGAGACATGTGTCTGGTGAACAAACAAGAAAATGCAGGTCAAAAAGTAATGACTGATGAAAAATTAGAACTCCATTTTGTCTTCTTTCTTTTTCCCTCTATACATTGCTTGCATATAAACAGCAAAGAGTTCTAAAAACACAGCAAGGCACCGCTCTCTGAACTAAGGCATCATTTTTTGAAAAACATGTTATTATAAGACTAGACAATGAAATACAACATAAAGGCAAAATTGCTATGACAATCATACATATAATCATATATATACATATATATATATGTATATACCCCTCACTTTCACATGTCTTTCTATTGTGTTTGGAGCTAAAAATTGGGAGCAAGAAAAACTGTAGCAGAAAAATTGAACAAAATTTCTGGGTGTAGTCACGGGGCACATTTGAGATTGTATTTTCCATCAATCTTCGGACCATTAAGCCAAACATGCAATATTTCATTAATTTTATCTTACATTCAGTTGGGAGAACAATGCGGTTAGAGAGAGGTATGGTTTTAGAGTGTTTAAAAGAACCTTGATAGTATTTAAATTTTTTAAGAAAGCGTCTTTGTTTGCCTTTCTCAGTCTCAACTATTTCCATAGATTCTACTGGGTTTTGTACTAGAGTCTCAGCTGCATGGTGATGGATATAGTGTGGGATTGTTCAAAATTCTAATACCAGTATCCACCATGATTCCTGACATGTGTGATATAATGTGATTGATACATGCTATATTGAATTGATTAATATTACATTGAATCAATCCATGTTAAATTAATTGAGAAATGCCTGTTAAATCTATATCCTCTGTCTTAATCATTGCCAACCTTGGCAGACAAGTGACTGCTTCTTGTCTCCTTTAGGGCTCTGTTCCAAAACTTAAATCCTTGCGATACATTGTTTAAATCAATTAAATCCTCCCAAATTCTTCCAGTGGCTGCCACTGCTTATAGAATAATCTCTAAATAACTTAGTATGAGCTTTAAGGACTATGAAGTCTTTGTTTCATCTTCATTTATTGACTTATCCCTTCCCCTCAATTTTTACTGAATAGTATAGCCATGTTCAATTACCATTTTCTCCTCAACATACTGTTTTTTCACACCTATACATTTTCCTATATATACTATATATTTATATATATGTCTTGTGTTTGCAATTTTCTCCCTGGAATATGTTTCAAATCTACAACTTTTAAATCCCTGTTCCTTCTTTACCAGTTCAAATACTACTTTATTGTTGAATATTTTCCTTCTCTAAAGACAAGGGTGCCCACTCTCTAAAGGGAAAACTAATTTCTCTTTTATCGGTGGTTCTATAGTACTTCCTACTAACTTTTAGTGTAGTACTTTCATATTTCTTTTTTTTTTAAGATTATTTCATCTAGCCTGCTGGATTCTGATTCCATGAGAGAACCATACATTTTAATCATCTTTACCTCCCCCACTCAATATCCATTACAGGCTGTGATGGACGGGTATTCAAATAGCCTTCTAATTCCTCAGAGGTCTGTTTTAAAGCCAATGGTTACAGACTCTGAATCTCTTAGCAGTCACCCAAATAACATACACAATTATTCAACTTAATAAAGATGTTAACAAATAAGAGAGTACTTGCCTCATCTAAAGGAGCAAATATACTCTTTTCCAGGTGATTGCTACCCTATGGAAATGGGGCCATTACTGCTGTGTCTTCAAAAACAGCCAGCAACTGAAGTTTTACTTGAAATGTCTAAACTTTTAGACCAATATGTAGGCCACAGTGGTCTGGATTCAGCTAGTGGACAGCCAATTTGCAATCCATGCCCTAATTTATACAAAATTGATTTTTGCCTGCATGTTATCCATGTAGTCAAGGAATGGAGCTTTTGAAATATACTGTAGATACTTTAATCACTGGAATCCTCTCTTCAGCTGTCTATATTTTATTTTGCAGCAGTACACGTCCTGGTGTATATTTGCATGAAAATTTTGTTTTCAATATCCTCCTTTTTTAATTTACTTTCCCCTTCACTACCCTCATGCTATTTCTCAGTTTGCCGTTCTCCATCAGTTCATCCTCACCACCTTCCCCAAGCCCTTGAAATTGCCTTTCTTTGTTCTTCTCCTCTGTAAAACAAGAATAATAAAATAATTTTATAGATCTGCCATAAAATATAAGCAGAAGAGATATGTAAGACCCCCAAAGTGTAATGGTTTATATTGTTATCTCAATAAGTTAATTTTGTTCGTTTTGTCTCCATCATTTTTCTTTTCTCTCTCTCATTGCAAGTAAACATTATCTGCCCTTGGCCTTATTTATCAAGAGACTTATAGGAGCAGAGCAAAATGTAATCATTTAACTATCAATAAACAAATATAGAATGAAATTGCTCAACTACTCATCCTTTTCAATTGTGCCTTTGAACCTTACCTTCAGAGTCTAGCAGAATAGATTGACTAATTTTAAAAAATCAATTAAATATGAATATGCTATAATAATAGTGGAAAGTACTTTGGACCCACATTGAAGAGAAAAATTAATTTTTTTCTTTTGCAGAAGAAGGAAAATATCTGACAGTAGAAGTAGTATTTGAACTAATAAAGAAGGAATGGGAATTTAAGAGCTGTAGATTTGATAAGCAACCCAGGAAGGTAAAGACTATCCACACTGACTCACTACTGTGTGATGCCAGGCACATGACAGCCTGGTGTAGAAGCAGTTCTCAGCAAAAAGGCAAAGGTGAAATGAACATTGGTGTTTACCTCATAGCTCATTTCTTCGCCATTATTTATCCCTTTTCTCATCCCACTGAACATACAAATATGGACGGATTATTTTATCTATTTGTGTACCAATGAATTATTCTCTCTCATCCTTTCTCTATTTCTCTACATAAGGAGGCCATGTTATTACCCGAGTTAAGCTTTTCCTATCAGGGGTGCTTTTTTTAAAAGGTATTCAGTTCAGTCCGTCAGCAGTGTCTGACTCTTGGCAACCCCACGGACTGCAGCACCCCAGGCCTCCCTGTCATCACCAACTCCCGGAGCCCACACAAACCCATGTCCTTCGAGTCAGTGATGCCATCCAACCATCTCATCCTCTGTCGCCACCTTCTCCCCCCACCTTCAATCTTTCCCAGCATCAGGGTCTTTTCAAATGAGTCAGCTCTCTGCATCAGGTGGCCAAAGTATTGGAGTGTCAGCTTCAACATCAGTCCTTCCAATGAACACTCAGGACTGATCTCTTTTAGGATGGACTGGTTGGATCTCCTTGCAGTCCAAGGGACTCTCAAGAGTCTCCTCCAGCAACACAGTTCAAAAGCATCAATTCTTCAGCCCTCAGCTTTCTTCACCGTCCAACCCTCACATCCATACATGACCATTGGAAAAACCATAGTCTTGACTAGATGGAACTTTGTTGGCAAAGTAATGTCTCTGCTTTGTAATATGCTGTCTAGGTTGGTCATAATGTTTTTTCAAAGGGGTAAGCATATTTTAATTTCATGGCTGCAGTCACCATCTACAGTGATTTTGGAGCCCCCCAAAATAAAGTCTGACACTGTTTCCAATGTTTCCCCATCTATTTCCTATGAAGTGATGGGACTGGATGCCATGATCCTAGTTTTCTGAATGTTGAGCTTTAAGCCAACTTTTTCACTCTCCTCTTTCACTTTCATCAAGAGGCTTTTTAGTTCCTCTTCACTTTCTGCCATAAGGGTCATGTCATCTGCATATCTGAGGTTATTGATATTTTTCCCAGCAATCTTGATTCCAGCTTGTGCTTCATCCAGCCCAGCGTTTCTCATGATGTACTCTGCATATAAGTTAAATAAGCAAGGTGACAATATACAGTCTTGACGTACTCCTTTTCCTATTTGGAAGCAGTCTGTTGTTCCATGTCCGGTTCCAACTGTTGCTTTTTTACCTGCAAACAGATTTCTTAAGGGTAGGTCAGGTGGTCTGGTATGCCCATCTCTTGAAGAATTTTTGACAGTTTATTGTGATCCACATACTCAAAGGCTTTGGCATAGTCAATAAAGCAGAAATAGATGTTTTTCTGGAACTCTCTTGCTTTTTCAATGATTCAGCAGATGTTGGTGATTTGATCTCTGGTTCCTCTGCCTTTTCTAAGATCAGCTTGAATGTTTGAAAGTTCACAGTTCATGTACTGTTGAAACCTGGCTTGGAGAATTTTGAGCATTACTTTCCTAGCATGTTAGATGAGTGCAATTATGCAGTAGTTTGAGCATTCTTTTGCATTGTCTTTCTTTGGGATTGAAATTAACACTGACCTTTTCCAGTCCCATGGCCACTGCCGAGTTTTCCAAATTTGCTGGCATATCATATGCAGCAGTTTCACAGCATCATCATTTTTTAGGATTTGAAATAGCTCAACTGGAATTCCATCACCTCCACTAGCTTTGTTCGTAGTGATGCTTCCTAAGACCCAGTTGACTTCACATTCCAGGATGTCTGGCTCTAGGTGAGTGATCACACCATCGTGATTATCTGGGTTGTGAAGATCTCTTTTGTACAGTTCTTCTGTTTATTTTTGCCACCTCTTCTTAATATCTTCTGCTTTTAATTAAATTCAGTCCCAGTCTCTGAATTAAATGAGATTGAATAGCAAAAATGATGTGGTCAGTCATTATCTAGAACTGCAAAAATTAATATCTGTATGCTTGTAAGTTCCGTTCCTGTATTTGCTGTTGTTTTGTGGTCCTATGGACTGTAGCCCACCAGGCTCCTCTGTCTGTGGGATTTCCAAGGTAAGCATACTGGAGTGGGTTGCCATTTCCTTCTCTAGTGGGTCTCCCTGACCCAGAGATCAAACCTGAGTCCTTCATTGTCAGGGGGATTCTTTACAACTGAGCCAACTGTGAAGCTCTCCATTCCTACATATATACTGGTATGTATGTTTGTATATATGTATGTATGTATATTTTGACAGTCCTCTGTAGGGTAAACCTTGCAATTTGAGTCATAGCAGGCAGTTTTATAAATTGTATAAGGTCTTCATCTTGGAATGTTCTGTGTATCAGTCCTAAACCCCCGGCTTAGTTACCTGTTCTTCCCAGCCACATTTTAGAGAATCTTAGTCACTTGGCCTCACAACACACGACACCAGTCACATTCCTGCCCGTATATAGATATTTGGATGCCTATCAAACACTTCCACGACAGTGTTTAATCTAGCAGTTCTCAATTCCTTTTCAAAAATATGTACCTGATAGAAGATACTCACATGCAGGACCCAATTCTTAGGTGCATCCAGGGTTATGCAGAATCCCTATGGATAACTAAATAATACTTACTTTATTAATATAAGAAATCTCATCTGAAGACAGATGAAAGAGAGTGGAACAATCACAGAGATCTTTCTGCATCAGATCTGATATATATTTGCAGATAAAGGGTTAAGCACCCTGTTCACAACTATTAGTAATTTTTTCATGCATTTGGCAGATATATTTAAGCTCTCCATAGCCCAAACATATGAAACATTTTTGCATTATTTCTGTGAGCAAACAAATGCAACCACCATGACCTCCCTTTTGACACCCACATTTACATGAAGTTTACCCCTTCATAGGAATAAGGACAACTGAAAAAAAAAAAAAAACTTACTAGCAGCATGCTTTGTTCACAGACTGTGGTGATAAAGGTGCAGAATATTATATAAGCACCAAGCAGGTTTTCTACTTTAATGAGGATTTAGACAAAATGGAGCAGACTCTTTGGGAAAGATAACATCTATTTTGAAACCTTAGGGAAGAATGGGAACTAGGCAAGTCTGAAGGTGGGCTGAAAAGTAAAAGTGGGATATCCAGAGACAGGGAAAATCGTGCAAAATACAAAAATAAAAAAATAGTGTATGCAATGGATTGAAGCTAACTTTGTATGACCAAGGGCTTCCCTTGTGGCTCAGATGGTAAAGAAACTGCCTGCAATGCAGTAGACTCAGGTTCAATCCCTGGACCAGGAAGATAGCCTGGAGATGGGAATGGCAACCCACTCCAGTATTCTTGCTGGAGAATTCCATAGATAGAGGAACCTGGCAGGCTGCAGTCCCTGGGATTGCCAAGAGTCGAGCACAACTGAGGGACTAACACTTTCACTTTTACTTTGCATGCTCAGTTCAGAATAATATGAGCTGGACCACAGCTCAACAATTTCACACACTATCTGAACTAGTTGCCTAACTTTGTCTTCTGACCTCCAGAATGCCATTTAAATTAATCAATACTTATTGGAAACTAACCATTGGAAGGTGTTGGGCTTGGTTTTCAGATGCAAAATATTGCCTGCAGTCTATCAGAAGGAGACAAGTGAAAAAAAAAAAAAACTAGCCATAATTCTTATGTCCTACACAGAAGGAAATGAAATAAAATTTATTAAGGATAGACCAGGAGAAGCAGAGAAGGGCAGGGAAGGATGAAGAGATATAGAGAGTTAAAAATAGAAAAGATAAGTCAAAGTGATAGAGACAAGGAAAGGTGAGAGAGAATATTACTTTTAAAAAGAGACCTGGAGCGATGTTACCATAGGTGGCAACACAGATTGTTCCTGACTTTGGTTCCCCTCACAGGAAAGGCAGCTAGCAACTATCCATAGACAAGACACCGCTGTGAAAACCTCAGGATCTTGGAGTTGGTCTGTAGCGTCTCCTGGACCATAGAGACTGAGAAGAACCACATTGGAAAGATGAGAGGGGCAGCTGCACTCTGATCACATTGCCCCTTCCCCAGGTGGCACAGCACCACACCAAGAGGTCCTCTCTTGGCTTATGCTTTCTGCAGTAGGAAAAAGGAGAGCCCAGGGTGGACATCCAGCTCCCCCAGCATTTTGGAACACTTCTCAGGAGACCCACTGTCTCACCTCACAGGGGTTGCTAGGGGAATCTGTAAGGCTTGACCACTGGGAATCAGACAGAGACAGAGCAGGTCTTACAGCAGCCAGAACTCAGGTCTTGGCAGAGGGCATTCCTGCTTGCAGCAGAAACCAAGCAGAGCTCCTCCTCAGCAGCTCTGCCCACCTGCAGAGCTGAGATGGGTTGACTAGGGAGCTCGGCTTGCAGTCTTGCCTGTCTTGGGTCCCAAGCCAACTATTACAGACATACAGGCCATGGAGCCTGTTCTGTGACATTTCCTGGGTGGGGAGATGAATTCAAAGTCCTGCTCAACTGCTTAGTATATATATGTCCAGTCCTTCCTAATGGAGAAACCTACCCAGAGAACCTAGGCGCCCGTGAAGCCCGCCCACAGCAGCTGCAGAGCCCAGTCTGCCTGACCTCAGAGTGTGAGCAGCGACCTTGACCATAAAGGGGCATCACCTACCCATTGATGCCAGCAGCTGATCTGTGCAGTGCTTCAAGTTGGCTGGCTGTTAAAGGTGTTTCCCTGCTGAGGCAAACCTGTAAAGTCTGGGAAAAGAGACCACTTAACTGAATGCACAGATCACTAGTGGAGTGAATTAAAGATCATAAAGAATCCGGTAAACATGATACCACAAAAGGAAACTAATAATGCTCCATAAGTGGTGCTAAAGAAATGGAGATCTAGGAACTGTCTGACAAAGAATTTAGAATAGTTCTACTAAGGAAGTTCAGTGAACTACAAGAACACACAGACAACTAAACCAAATGGAGAGAACAATGTATTACCTATAATCTCCATTGTGTGTTTATAAAATACATACAATGGGATATTATTAAAAAAAAAAGGAAACCCTTCTGTTTATAATAACATGAGTGAACCTTGAGGGCATTATGCCAAGTAAATTAAGTAAGAAAAAGACAAATACTGTATTATCTCACTTAATTATAGAATCTGAAAATAATATAAGGAAAAAAAAAAAAAACCTCACAAAAACATAGAACAGCTTGGTGGTTTCCCAGTGCAGGTATATAAGGAAAGTGAAAGTGAAGTCGCTCAGTCGTGTCTGACTCTTTGCGACCCGTGGACTGTAGCCCACCAGGCTCCTTCGTCCATGGGATTCTCCAGGCAAGAGTACTGGAGTGGGTTGCCATTACCTTCTCCAGGGGATCTTCCCAAGCCAGGGATCAGACCCAGGTCTCCCACATTGCAGTTAGACGCTTTAACCTCTGAGCCAAGAGGGAGGTGGTAAAAGGATGAATATTACCAAAAGTCAAAGGGTATAAACTTCCGGTTCTAAGATGAATACATTCCAAGAATGTTATGTTAAAACTAGTCGCCATAGTTAACAATACTGTATTGTATAATTAAAAGTTGCTAAAAGACTAGATCTTAAAAGTTCTCACCATATACAAACCAAGAAAACTGTAAATACTTGAGTTGATGGATATGTTAACTAAACTTACTGTGCTCATCATTTCCTAATATCTACATATATCAAATCATTATGCTGTACACTTTAAACCTATACAATGTTGTGTCAGTCGTATCTCAATGAAGCCAGAAAAATACAAATAAACTAGAAAGAGAGCCAACCACTTCTAGTCAAAAAAATTATTCTTCTGTTAAAACTGCAGTAGTTGAGGCTGCAGTTTGATGAAACTTTTGTGACTGCATTTTGACAATAATACAAGACAGGTAATTACATTTCCACCAACAAGTGATAACACAACGATGAAAAGCGACATGCAGCAAACAGTCAAAGAATAAAAAGGGAGATGATCTGATTATCCTGGTGCAAATATATTTCTATGAAAACTGTGAAAAGAAATATAGAACATCAGACCCATAGACATAAACTCACTAACACTTATGTCAGCTTCAAGACTTAATGTTCATGTGTTGAATGGATGTTCATATACAATGAGATGTTCCCATATGTTTGCTATGTTAATATGAGGGAATATTCCATATAAAATAAAAAACACCCAAGAGATGTGCTTTCTTTTTTGAAACAGCTTTGTCAAGTTAAAAAAAGTAAAAGAAACCCAGACTATGGTGCCAGATAATTAGTTTATATGTTGTTATTGTTGGGGTTCCTTGGTGGCTCAGTGGTAAAGAATGCCCCTGCCAATAGCAGGAGCCACAGGAGATGCAGGGTCAATCCCTGGGTTGGGAAGAGCCCCTGGAGGAGGGAATGGCAACCCACTCTAGTACTGTCACCAGGATAATTCCACGGACAGAAGAACCTGGCAGGCTACAGTCCGGGGGGTCGCAAAGAGTCAGACACGCCTGAAGCAACCAAGCAAACATGAGCACGTTGTTTTGGCTAGTCACTTGAAACATGAGACTCAAATGGCAAATAAATATGGCAGATAATTTCACAACATTAACCGCTTTGCTAATTCATTCCTTCAGTTGTGTGGAACAGTTGGTCAGGCAGATAGGAGAGGAGAGGTCATTCCAGGAGGGAAAACATTGACAAGAATTAGAGAGTGGACGGTTCATAGTAGGTTTTAAGCGATGGTCAAAGACCACATCGCCACACACTTGGTGTCTTACTAAAGATCAAATTGCTTTCCCTCTGCATTCTCTCTCTTTCTCTTATTTTTTGGAAGGGAGAAAGTTTTTCACAAATTCTTATGATTCTCCAGATATATGTGTGCTCCAACTCCCGACACACAGGAAAAATTTTCAGAATCACTAGCACTTTATGATAGGGGAGGCTGTCATGGTAGTGGGTTGGTGGTTAGGGTTTTCTTGGGACGTTCCTGGCAGGCCAGTGGTTGACTCCATAATCCCAATGCAAAGGGCACAGTTTCAACCACTTGTCCTAGAACTAAGATTCCACCTGCATCGGGACATGATCAAAAAGTTAAAAAAAAAAAAAAGAATTCTTCCCTGCTCTTGCTAAGTGCTGTTACACAATCAGTATATCAGTATACGAATATCTGTCTTTGAGCAAACTCTGGGAGATGGTGAAGGACAGGGAAGCCTGGCATGCTGCAGTCCATGGGGTCACAGACGTGACTGAGCAACTGAACAGTAACAATCTAGATATCCATCTATCTGCACATTCTATATATATACATGAAGAAGTATGGTGGTTTGGTCAGTAAGTCATGCCTGACTCTGTGACCCCATGGACTATAGCCCCCCAGGCTCCTCTGTCCGTGGGACTCTCCAGGCAAGAACACTGGAAGGGGTTGCCATTTCCTTTTCCACGGTATCTTCCCGACCCAGGGATCAGAACCAGGTCTCCTACACTTTGGGCAGATTCGTTAGCAACTGAGCCACTGTGTAAATATGTGTGTGTGTATGTGTGTGTGTGTGTGTGTGTGTGTGTGTGTGTGTATGTGTGTGTGTATGTGTGTGTATATATGTGTGTGTGTATATATGTGTGTGTGTATGTGTGTGTATATGTGTGT